>LNAC01000367.1:1696882-1728253 GCA_002007465.1 Ailurus styani | reverse complement strand
TAAGCAACACACCTCCCATGACCATGACCTCAGAGGTCCCCACAACACCAAAGTCAATGGAGACGTCGCTAGGAATCACAACACTAATGGCACAAACTCATTCTGGCAGTTTGACTCCACCCACCTCAACCTTCCCACCGAAAAATACATCTACGGGAACCTCGGAAGCACCCTCTTCCTTCACTTCTGCTCCACAGACAACAGCATCATCTCTGGCCCACACGAGTCAGACCAAAGAGACCAGCAGAGAATCTCACGCCAGCACTATCTCACCAATGGTCACATCAAGTCCTTCATTTTCACTAAGTGGGAACACTCCCACGGACCCCACTTCCCAGGACACAGCCACCTCTGGAACACCAAGCCCTTTCTCTCCTTCCACTGTCAGCCCAAAGGCTTCCACATGGTCAGATGTGCCCACGTCATCAGCCTCCACAGGTGACATTTCATCCTCTCCTGCTGTAAGCAACACACCTCCCATGACCATGACCTCAGAGGTCCCCACAACACCAATGTCAATGGACACTTCGCTAGGAATCACAACACGAATGGCACAAACTCATTCGGGCAGTTTGACTCCACCCACCTCAACTTTCCCACCGAAAAATAGACCTACACGAACCTCAGAAGCAGCCTCTTCCTTTGCTTCTGCTCCACAGACAATAGCATCATCTCTGACCCACACGAGTCAGACCACAGAGACCAGCAGAGAATCTCACACCCGCACTATCTCACCAATGGTCACATCAAGTCCTTCATCGTCCCTAAGTGGGAACACTCCCACGGACCCCACTTCCCAGGACACAGCCACCTCTGGGACACCAAGCCCTTCCTCTCCTTCCAGTGTCAGCCCAAAGGCTTCCACATGGTCAGAAGTGTCCCTGTCATCAGCCTCCACAGGTGACATTTCATCCTCTCCTGCTGTAAGCAACACACCTCCCATGACCATGACCTCCGAGGTCCCCACAACACCAATGTCAACTGACACGTCGGTAGGAATCACAACACGAATGGCACAAAGTCATTCGGGCAGTTTGACTCCACCCACCTCAGCGTTCCCACCGAAAAATACATCTATGGGAACCTCGGAAGCACCGTCTTCCTTCACTTCTGCTCCACAGACAACAGCATCATCTGTGGACCACACGAGTCAGACGAGTCAGACCACAGAGACCAGCAGAGAATCTCACACCAGCACTACCTCACCTATGGTCACATCAAGTCCTTCATCGTCCCTAAGTGGGAACACTCCCACGGACCCCACTTCCCAGGACACAGCCACCTCTGGGACACCAAGCCCTTCCTCTCCTTCCAGTGTCAGCCCAAAGGCTTCCACATGGTCAGAAGTGTCCCTGTCATCAGCCTCCACAGGTGACATTTCATCCTCTCCTGCTGTAAGCAACACACCTCCCATGACCATGACCTCAGAGGTCCCCACAACACCAATGTCAATGGAGACGTCGGTAGGAATCACAACACGAATGGCACAAACTCATTCGGGCACTTTGAATCCACCCACCTCAACGTTCCCACCGAAAAATACACCTACGCTAACCTCAGAAGCAGCCTCTTCCTTTGCTTCTGCTCCACAGACAACAGCATCATCTGTGGACCATACGAGTCAGACAAGTCAGACCACAGAGACCAGCAGAGAATCTCACACCAGCACTACCTCACCTATGGTCACATCAAGTCCTTCATCGTCCCTAAGTGGGAACACTCCCATGGACCCCACTTCCCAGGACACAGCCACTTCTGGGACACCAAGTCCTTCCTCTCCTTCCAGTGTCAGCCCAAAGGCTTCCACATGGTCAGAAGTGTCCCTGTCATCAGCCTCCACAGGTGACATTTCATCCTCTCCTGCTGTAAGCAACACACGTCCCATGACCATGACCTCAGAGGTCCCCACAACACCAATGTCAATGGAGACGTCGGTAGGAATCACAACACGAATGGCACAAACTCATTCGGGCACTTTGAATCCACCCACCTCAACGTTCCCACCGAAAAATACACCTACGCTAACCTCAGAAGCAGCCTCTTCCTTTGCTTCTGCTCCACAGACAACAGCATCATCTGTGGACCATACGAGTCAGACAAGTCAGACCACAGAGACCAGCAGAGAATCTCACACCAGCACTACCTCACCTATGGTCACATCAAGTCCTTCATCGTCCCTTAGTGGGAACACTCCCATGGACCCCACTTCCCAGGACACAGCCACTTCTGGGACACCAAGTCCTTCCTCTCCTTCCAGTGTCAGCCCAAAGGCTTCCACATGGTCAGAAGTGTCCCCGTCATCAGCCTCCACAGGTGACATTTCATCCTCTCCTGCTGTAAGCAACACATCTCCCATGACCATGACCTCAGAGGTCCCCACAACACCAATGTCAATGGACACGTCGGTAGGAATCACAACACAAATGGCACAAACTCATTCGGGCAGTTTGACTCCACCCACCTCAACTTTCCCACTGAAAAATACATCTACGGGAACCTCGGAAGCACCCTCTTCCTTCACTTCTGCTCCACAGACAACAGCATCATCTCTGGCCCACACGAGTCAGACGAGTCATACCACAGAGACCAGCAGAGAACCTCACACCAGCACTACCTCACGAATGGTCACATCAAGTCCTTCATCATCCCTACATGGGAACACTCCCACGGACCCCACTTCCGAGGAGACAGCCACCTCTGGGACACCAAGCCCTTTCTCCCCTTCCATTGTCACCCACAGATCTTCATCTTGGTCAGATCTCACCCATCCATCCACCGGCCATGCTTACTCTGAGTCTGTTCCTTCTGGTAATATGGGCACAGCTCAGAGTGTATCAAATTTCTATAGTTCAACTCTTAATTCTTCATTCTCTCAATCAGCACCTGATTTTACCATCACCTGGAGCTCCACCACCCCACTCACAAGTCCCTCTACTCCTCTATCTATTACCAGCTCTTTCCCACCAATCACAGCCTCCTCAAGCTCCACTGTGAAGACTCTGACATCAGGTAGGTGGAGACTCCAGTACCTTGATCTCTCATGGTGACCCTATTGTGTCATTTCAGCCTAGAGGAGTGCTTGTGAGAGGATGGTTAGCATCCCCGGGGTACTATTGAGGGAAGGTCCACAAGATAAAGTGAGTCGGAGTGTGGTGAGTGAAAGGTCACCATTCCCTCTACCCCAGAAGACAGTTGCTTATGTACCTGGAGTAGCTTGCGTGTGGCCAGAGGATAGAGGAGAGAGTTTCTAGCTGTCTCTCTCAACTCCTGAAGTCTGTGACTCTCTTTGATCTGCTGCTTTCTGACTCTCAGACCCACTCCAGTTTTCTGTCCCTGCATGCCCAGGAACAATCACCACCTCACTGAGGATAGGCAGCCAGAGAAAGACAACACCATCACCACCCTCACCAACCTCCCAGACCCGTCTACCCTCGTCTCCTAGAACATCGGGAGGCACACATTCAACACCTGCCCCAGTCCCTGTCAAGCCCGAGAAAGGTAAGTGATTCTGTAGATCTGGGTGCCCTCCACTCTGCAATGCAGAGAATTGAGCTCAATGTGGGTGCTGATGTTATGGCAGCTTGGTTAGATCTACCCATGAGGGCCCTTTTGGGTAGCTGGGGGGCTGGTTCTGTGGAACTGCCTCCTCTGGGCCATGGGAGGGGCAGCTGCTCCCGTATCCCCTTTAGAGGGGTGATGTAACTGGATACTCTGTCTCAGCTGGCTTGCTCATAGACTGTTCTCTCAGCTAATAAGCTCTCCCAGAGGACTGAGAAGCATTCGATTTGGGTACTGAGGGCTGGCTTTGTACATGGTACTGGGCCAGGAGGTGGAGATAAGAAATGATCAAGGTGCTATTAATAAGAGACAGATCTCCTGCCTTGATAGGTGCAATTAGAGGAATAAATGTAGGGTGTTAGACACGCACAATGGAAGTTCCCTGGGGGATATAGCGGGGCTGCTCAAGGTGAAGAGGAGGCTTCCTGGAAAGAATGAATAGTAGCTGTGGAAGAGGAAACATCCCAAGCAGGCAGGAGGGCTTGAAAAGCTGGAATAAAGATCTAGACATAAAAAGTAGTCCCAATATTGCATGGGGAGGACATCCCCAAAGCCCTTGAGGGTGCTGGAAGCAAGGTGAAGAGTATTGAGAAGTGAGGCTGTCATGAGAGGGAACCAGGGATGACATGGTAGGATGTGTATTTATGAATGGTGCTATGGTGTTTGGGGTGTTGGATGAATGTGCGGGAGGTCAGGAGAGCTGTATATAGACCGCTTCGGTATTCCAAGCAAACCAGGGGAGGGCTGCTGGGAAAGAGAGGAGGAGACCCATTTGAGAAATATTTAGGATAAGCTTTCTTGAACTGGAGCCCAAGGACTTCTAAGGGGTCCAAGGACAAATTCTGGGGTGTCCACCAGTGTATCTAGAGATATACCATCTTAGGAAACAAGTCTCATTCTAGGAAATGATATGTCAGTTACTGATCTTCACAACATTGGAGTTTTGTCTTTGAACCCTTGAAAGAATTAGGAGAATCATAACATATTCAGAATAACTTGTTGGTATTCTGACAGCAGGACCTGTTTTTCTTCAAAATGGTAAAGGATGAGAGTCGTCACTGAAGGGGTAAAATGAAGAGATGGGTTAAAAGCAAGTGGAGAGGGGGACAGGGGAGTCCTTGAGGCCCCCCATTTGGGTGGAGGAGCAGCTTGGGGGAAACTCTCTATCAGCCCTAAAGAGGTCAAGACCCATGAGAATTTCCTGTCCTTCTTTGTACTGGCCCAGGTGTTTCCCTCTTCCCCTATGGGCCAAGTGTCGGAGACCAGGAGTTTGTCCAAAGGATCATGGACTTCACCTCACCACTCTTCAAGCCCCAGATTGGCTTCTCTCTTGGCTCCTCTCTCCGGGATTACCTCTATGTGAGTCCCAGCTTCAGCCCAAAGGACAAGACTCGTAACCTGTGTTCCTCAGACTCTGCTTCTCTCTGCAGGGCTTGGAGATGGCCCTTTGACCATGACCATGGCCCAGAGGAAGGGACAATGCAACAAGCAACACTTGTTAGGCACCTACTGTGTCCCTGCCCCCGGCACAGTTTGCATTTATACTCTTTAATGCCTTGGTGTTGGCTGAGGACAACTTCGAGCTAGGCAAGACCCTCCTCATGGACAGAAGTGTCTTTACCTCAGTAGAGAGGTCTGGAGGCTCAGGAAGCTCTCCACTGTTTCCAGGGCCTTTTTATGGATTGGAAGCCCTCTTGGGAAACCGCCTTTTAATGCTGTTTACATTTTCTATGAATATTTTCTGGCTCCTCAGTCCAAGGACACCATGTCTCCTGGAGGAGAGTCAGAAGGGTGGTCGTGGCCCCTGTAATCCTCAGTGGTGGGCGTGGGGGCTGGGTCAGGACACACTAAGATAGGGCAACCCAGCAATGGGACTGAGGGTAGCAATCATCTTAGACCCCTCTGATGTGGATGGAGCCTGAGGCTGGCTCTGCAGAGACTCATCCAGAGGGCTCTGCTCTGTGATGGGCTTTTCTATAGTGGGGTTGGCCACAGAAGCAGGGCAAAACCTAATGTCAGGAAGAACTTAAAACAGAGGAGTGTCCTGCAGGTGAAGAGCATTTGTGTGAGAACTACGTGAAGGGGGCTCTCCCAGCAGGCAGGGAGATGAATGAGATGACCTTGCAGAAGTTGCCATCTCTGCAGTTCTCTGCATCTCTGCAGAGAGGTCCTTGGGAGGGGTCACACTTCTGAGGAGGTGGCCCAGTGCTGGGATGTTTTCTCCCTGCCCCCTCCCTCCCTAAACACTAACCAGAAGAACCTCTGTGCCCAGTTCACAGATAATGGCCAGATCATTTTCCCGGAGTCAGAGTACCAGATTTTCTCCTACCCCAATCCCCCCCGTAGAGGCTTCACAGGCTGGGACCCCGTGGCCCTGGTGGCTCCATTCTGGGATGATGCTGATTTTTCCAGTGGCCAGGGAACCATATTTTACCAGGTGAGCCTTTCCAAGTCCCACATTCAAGGTCCCCCAGCAGCCAGCAAGGAGAGACAAAGGGCAATATGGGGGTGTGAGCACGTGTCACCGTTGTCCAAGCCTGGGTTCCGTGTGGGCAGGAGGTGATGTTTAAATATGAGGGTGGGGAGGAAACAGAGCAGGACCGTTACATAGACTTGGGAATACCCTTTCACAGCCATGAGAAGACCTGCAGGTGGGACCCTCATTTCCTTGTCTTATCTGCCTTCCTTTCCTAGGAATATGAGACGCTCTATAATGAACACAACCTGCTAGTCTGGCAGGTGGAGTCTTGGATTAAAAAGTTCACACACAGCTGGAGCTACAAAGCCAGGTGGACACTAAAGGTCACGTGGGTCAATGCCCCTGCCTATCCCGCCCGGCGGACTTTCGGGGTGAGTGGAACAATGGACAGCTCCCTGTGAACCACCTGGAAGTCAGACATCCTAGAGCCCTAGGAAGGGGCTGCTCTTGCAATATGTGCTCCGCCTCAGGGATGATCGCGGGTTATAGCACCTCCTCACCCCTACCCTGCTTGCTAGAAACTCACCAAGTACTCACTGAGTTGAAACATAGGAAATAGAATTTTTGTAAGTCAAAAATGGCTGACTATTGGCAGTTTTATATATATGGCTCAACCTGATATTATTATCAACATTTTAGAGATGAGGAAGACGATGGTTAGAGAGGTTAAGCAATCTGCTCAAGGTCACCCAGCTGGCAAATGACAAAGCCGGGCTTGGAACTGAGGCTTTCTGACTTCCAACTCCAGCTCTCAGTGGCAAAACCATCCAATGGCAATGGTCATCCCACACAGTATCCTCAGTCTTTCCCCCAGGGACTCAGCTCTTATAGCCCTTGTGTGTGGTCTAAGGTCACTCACTTATTCATTGGTTCTGTAAGTTCATTGGTTACCTACTTTGTTCAAGCAGTGCTTCGCATCTGCCTCCCGAGGACCTTCAGTAACACCTCTGTGGTCTATCCACAATATTTAGTTTGAGGGGACATTTGAACAAAGTCCTTAAAAGTATCCCAGAGGAAGCTAAATAGGCTTCCCTCGGCTCTCTAGGGTGGCAGCTAATCTTTCCGGGTCCCGAAGCTTTTTCACACAAACTCTCTTCTCGTTGGATCCTAAACCAGAGCCTTTTATCACCTCTCCCTGGACAGAAGTCACAAAGAAGGCAAATCCACCATAATAGGTGCTTTGACCCCCAGGGTGAAAGGTACCTTGCACAATCCCAAACTTTTTCTGGGGAGGCCAGGAGAAGATGTGTGTGTGTCCAGGCAGGGTGGTGTGGAGGGTGACAGGACATCAGGGAGGAGACCCCAGATCTCTCACAGGCAACCCTATGTTTGTCTCCACCCGACCTCCAGACCAACACCTACCAGGCCATCCTCTCCACGGATGGGAGCAGGTCCTACGCCCTGTTTCTTTACCAAAATGGCGGCATGCAGTGGGATGTGACCCAGCGTCCAGGCAACCCAGTTCTCATGGGCTTCTCCAGGTGGGACAGGGATGGATGGTCAGCACTGAGCAGATACTAGGAAGTGGTCCAGGGCAGGGTTTTGGTTGCACACCCACTCCCTCCCACCCCAGGACAGGCTGTGAATCCTTCTTGCTGATGTTTCTGACTCACACCAACTCCAGTTCCCACTTCTTGCTGTTTCAAATTAAAAGATGCCCATTCACCTGCCTTTCTCTTTCCCAGCCCAATCCCCAGGCTTCATGATAATTCCCAGAGCTTTGACCTCTCTGATTTCTACTGACATTAGCCAACCTCTCTTGACCTCTCAAGTGTCATAATAATACCAGCCAACAATTGTTACGTGGCCTACTTAATATGCATTATTTCATTTAATTATCACAACCCATGAAGGAGATACTCTTTACTACTCATTCTACAGATAAGAAAACTGAAGTAAAAATATATCTGTAATTGCCCAAAGTCACAGAGATGGAAGTGGCAAAGCAGGAACTTGCACCCAGTTACTTGAGGCTGAAATCCACCTGCCTGACTTCTGCTGGGTTGAGCATTAACCCCTTACCCAGGGGCACCAGCAGCTTGTGTGGGGTCAGTGGGAAAGACTGAGAGTTGAGGGAGGGAGCTGTGGACGGGGCTGTGGATTCCTGTGTCAGACTCAGTCTCTGACAGGAGTTCTCAACCATTATTTCCAGATGCTGGTACGTGCAATCAGTTGTAAAGGTCACATAATTTGTTACTGGTCATTGCTGCAAATTTTCTTGGATGGTGTTCAGGGTTGCCCCTGTAATTCCATTGCTTTCCCTTGCCTTTTGACGTGCTGTGAAAGAGAAAAGAGTGGAATTATCCCACTAGCCCACCCTCCTGAGTAGCCCGTGGAGGGTGTCCCTCCTGTGCGCCTCACCTATCCTGTGGCAGAGAGGAGGAAAGGTCAGGAGTCACAGCTCAGAGGCAGGCGCCCAGAGCGAGGCCATGGGCTCCCCTCCAGGATTTCCCTTTTCCCGGAGCAGCGCCGTGAACTCAACACTGAGGGGTGTGCACCATTGTGTCAGGTCTTCTCTCAGTTCTGAGGGGTCTACAAATGTTACTGCATTTAATCCTCACCACACTGTGAGGTGGGGGCTGCTGCTGTCTCTTTTCTATCATTGTGGAAACTGAGAACCAAAAAGATGAAAGAGTTTGCTCATGGCTCCCGTGCTACTAAGTACTGGAATCAGGCTCTGAATCCGTGCCTGTCTAAAGGCAGAGACTGGCTCTTAGCATCACGACATATGGTCCCCTACCCAGTCCTCTGTCCAATCCCCCGTTGAAGGGAAACTCATTAGAAGGAGGCCTGAACTCTGTTGTGTTCACACCCATCTCATGACCAGCTTCTTGCAGTTAGCTGTCAGCTGTAGAATAAATCAGAGCCTTCCCCCCCTTGCCCCCCATCTCTGCCCTCTCCTGCTTGCTGCTGGGAGTCAGAGATGCCGGCTGGCTGATGAACCGACTGTGTAGCAGACTAGTAATTAATGACTACCTGGACTGAGTGAACAGTCAGTCCCCTGGCGGGTTGAATGTACAACTCGTCGACCCAGAGGAAAGACCCCGTGTGTGATGGAGGCCTGTGATTCTTTCCTTTGCCCACAGTGGAGACGGGAGTTTTGAAAACAGCCCACTGACATTCCAGCCAATGTGGCAGAAGTATCTACCAGACCAATTCCTGAATTCCAACTCAGGTAAAACCGCCATTTCTTCACACAAGAGCTGGACTCAAATCCTCTCTGTCTTCAACTCCAGGGGTCACGAGAGTCCTAGCAAGGCAGCCCGCTAGCATCTCCACCGCCCCGGAGGGCGTCCTCACACAATCTGACCCCCAGGTGTAATCAGGACTTGGCACTACCCAAGTGCATCTAGTACTTTCTGTGCCGTCACACAGTTCAGTCCCAGCCGGGGCTATCTCTCCTCCCTGGGATGAGCCACAAACCCAGGTCTCTCAGTGGGGGCCCAGATCCTGGAAGTGGGGACAGGGCTATGGCAGGAGGTGGCGATGTGAATGGGCCGTTAGGACGGTACTGCAAGTGTCCTATCCCAGGACTGGAGTGAGAACCCAGATGAGAGCCCCACAAGGAATCTCCTGAGGGGAGGTCCGTCCAGAAGTCTGACATTCAGCCAATCATCATTTAGTGAGCACCTGCTGTGTGCTAAGAGCCAGAAATAGGAAGGGGGGAGAAAAAAGGAAAAAGACTGACTATGTTTGCTCTCAAGGAGCTCTCACTCTGTTAAGAAGGCCAGGGCTTAGTATCAGGAGGCCCCATGGGACATGACTCAATCTATTGTCCAGGGACCCCAATGGGACAGAGATTATAGTTCCCAAAATGTGAGTAGAATGAAGGACAGTTTAGCATCAGAAATCAGCCACGTAGATTGTAAGCATAAATCTACTTCTCTTTGCTCTGAGACAAGAACTTTTGGTACACAGAAGCTAAGTCAAATCGTGGGTGCCACCTTGTGGAGAGAACTGCCCTGTCAGATTCGGGGCCCTTCTATCAAGATGCATCTGCTTGTGACCTGGGGGGCACAATATGATTGTGTGTGTGTGTGTGTGTGTGTGTGTGTGTGTGTGTTTTGGGGGAGAATATCTGATTTGTTTCCCATGATATCAGGCCAGTGTAGAGAAGAGAAAATAATTATTTTTTCAAAACCTTAACAAATTATAGTTATCTTGAAAATTTCTTCTTTTGTGTGGGAACAGGGTCAAAATCTAATACATTATGTCCTGTTGTGTCTTATTGGACTCTGGAGGCCCCTTCTCACTCCTGGCTGTTGGGGTGGGCAGTATGTAACAGACGGTTGAAGTTTAAACTCAAACCCTTCGCAGAGTTTCTTCTCCCAGTTACTTCTCCCTTCTGAGGATGGGCTCCGGGCCCAGAGGACGCTTCCTCAGCTTCATGGTGATGGAGTTAGCTCCTGGGCATCGGCCTGGGTCCTGGCTACTTTGGCCACTGACACATCCTTGCTGGGGGTGGGGGAGGGTCAGGGATGAAAGCCAAGCATCTGAGCTGGTAGCTGGTGGTGCCCCTTAGTGAGGTAGAGGATGCATGAGGAAGGACTAGTTTGGGGAGATTGGAAGGCACTGGAGTTTAGAGGGGCAGATGAGAGGGTAGAGGATCGGTGGATGGAAGCTCAGGGCTGGGGTCTGGCTCTGAGTGGGTGCAGGTGGGGCCGCCCTGCCCAGCCCTGTCCTAGGGTTTCCCGCTAAGATCCAAGCTTTATGGGCCTCTGGAGGTCACGAACAAGGGGCCAGTCTGAATTGGGTCCCTTCCCTGGAGTTGCTGTCCAGAGTGGAGGAGGTGGCATATGGAAGGCACATTGATGAGTTGGGTTGCTGACAAGCGCGTGGCCCGAGGCCCTGGGATAATGCCTTCTCCCTTTGCTGTTCTAGGCCTCCACGGACTGCAGGTCTATAGCCTACACGGGGAAGAAAGGCCCAACTACCGTCTCCAGTGTCTGCAGTGGTTGAAGAGACAGCCTTGGGGGCCCACATGGGGCTGGAACCAGATGTCCTGCCCTTGCTCCTGGCAGCAGGGACTATGGGACTTACGATTCCAGCCCATCAGCCTGGGTAACACCTCCTTCCTGTCTCCTGGGGCATCCCCACCGTGCCCCATAAGCCCCACCCACCAACCCCCTGCTCACACCTGACCTGTCCCTTTCAGGACCCACTTGGCCCCTCCCCAGAACCTCCCCCTCCCCATTTCCGCTTCTTCCCCCCACCCCACCAGACCTCTGGGCCTGAGCACGTCTGTCCTTGTCACAGGCTGGTGGGGCCTCGGCAGCAAGCAGCTGTGCAGCTACTCCTCCTGGCGCGGGGGCGTGTGCTGCCACTACGGGCCCTGGGGCGAGCTTCTCCATGGCTGGACGGTGCACGCTCCTTGGCAGTTTGGTACGTGTGTCCACAGAGATCTCATCCCCGCCTTCTCTGGAGCTCTCTCTGCTCTTCTCCGTCAGAGACCAGTCCTGGGCTCCCAGCCAAGCAGTGGGACCCGAAGAAAGAAGCCTTTTGTCCCCATTCCCTCCCAGCCGCCTCCCCTCTCTGGCCACTAATTTCCTGATCTTATAAGGTTGGGAAGCTTCCAACATCCCTTCCAGCTGACCTCCTGGGGATTTATGATCCAGGGCTTCCCGCCCCATTTTCACTTGGCCCCATAGCCTCAGACAAGAGTGGGGGCCTCTCTCCAGGAAAGGGGAGGGAACCGAGTCTGACCCTGTCCCTCTGGACCCAGATCAGCTGGCTGTCACCTCCCACAGAGACCCTCCAGAGGAGCTAGAAAGCACAGGCTTGGGGGACCAGGGTAATGTGGCTCCCCACTCTGCCCCTGGCATCCTGCTACCCCTGACAATCACAGCAGCCCCCATGGTTCCCTAGACCATCAGTCACAGCCTCCCGGGGGAGACTCAGCCCCACGCTTCAGGAGAGAAAGCCCGTGGGCCACAGCCCCAAGCCCAGGCGTGCCTGGGCTCTCTGCACACAGCTCCCGCAAGCCTGCAAGGGAGACAGTGATGGCCGATGGCCTGAGGCCACGGCGCAGGGCAAGATCTGCCCCGAGGTGTGCCTGATTCCCAGACCATGCCCTGGCTACCTGTGTCATCCTGCTGCACCAGACCTTCCGCTGGGCTCTGCAGGCCCTCTGTCTCCCTGCCACATGCCGCTCTTCCCCCCAGACCAGGAGCTGGAGCCGTGGGACTGGTGCTGCCGCCGGAACGACAAGCCGTCCTTCTGCGCTCTGTACCAGCAACGGCGGCCGCGCATCGGCTGTGCCGGGTACCGGCCCCCACGGCCCGGTGAGGCTGCTGGGGCCCCGCGGGGCTGAGGCCGGGCCGCTGGGGAGGGACAGCGAGCCTCCTGGCGTAGGGCTGTGGCCATCAGGTGGAGACGGTCCAGTGTGCGACCCGTGACAAATGGAGGGGCTTTGTAGCTGGCATTGGGGGAGGGTGGAGGGGGCAGAGATAATGATGTGAATTTGGGCAGGGGCACAAAAGTGCAAGAGGGCCTCTGGGGATGGTTCTCTGCTCCATGAACGTCTCCCAGGCTTGAGTCAGCCTGGAGGCGGTGGGGGAATCTCAGATCCTTCCCTGGCCGGCCGTGCCATCCTGGTCTCTTCCTTTCTTCCAGCCTGGATGTTTGGGGACCCCCACATCAGCACCCTGGATGGTGCCAACTTCACCTTCAATGGGCTGGGGGACTTCCAGCTGGTCCGGGCCTGGGACGGAAACTCCTCGTTCCTCCTGCAGGGCCGCACCGCCCAGACCGGCTCGGCCCAGGCCACCAACTTCATCGCTTTTGCAGCTAGATATGACACCAGCCGCCTGAGCCCCATCACAGTGAGTGCGGCAGGGGCCCCAAGGAGGAGAGGAAGAAGGAGGAAGGGAACAGGGCAGCGGGGAGAGAGGACACGTCCAGCCAGTGCACTGGTTCAAGAGTCAGCCCTAGAGACAGTGGGATTCGGGTCAGGGCTCCGTCAGCCACGTGATCCTGAAGGAATGACTGGACTCCCAGAGCCTCAGTTTTCTTGTAGTAAAATGGGGAGAGTAATAGTACCTACCTCACAGGGCTGTTGTGAGATTTAAATGAGATCATCTGAGAAATGCTGGAGAGGGAGGTCACTGAGATGGTCACAGTCCCATGGAAGATAGCTGACACTGGAGAGCTCCGGCCTAGCCCCTGCTGAGCCCTCAAAAGCTCTTAGCTGGCACAACTTCGTCATCACCCCCACCTCCCTCTTCTTCCAGGGCTCAGGTCCAAACTCTCTGCAACTTCCTTTCTCAGCCCCTGGGGCCACCTGCAGGTCAGGCTTAGACCTCCTCCAATTCCCTTCCAGGTCCGATGGCTCCTTGAGCCCAATGACACAATCCACGTGCAGGTCAATAACCAGACTGTGACATTTGAGACTAATCGTGAAGACCCAGAAGGTAGGCTGGGGGCAGCCGTCAGCCCCCTTCTCCTGCTCCCCTGGCTCAGGCTTCGGGGGGGGGGGGCACCCAGTGCCTGGAAGCAGCGCGGAGGTAGCAGCACAGTGGGGCCGGGGAGGAGGTGGGCACCCTTGCCTCACCCACCTTCTTTCAGCAGCTGGGCCAGGGCAGCTTCTTCACCCAGGAGCCAGGTGTTGGACTTTCCCTCCTCACTTCTCTCCTTCCTCCAGGGTGGTGATCATCTTCAGTCCCCGGGTTGGAGGGGGTGTCCTGTGAATTCGGCTTTGGGCCACTGGAGAAGGCATCCCCCCATCCCACTCCCGGAGCCGCTCTCAGAGTCTCCCCTCTGCACCTTGATCCTTCACTACTGCCAAGGCTTTGGCCCGGAAGGTTCCCATGCTGGTTTCTTCCTCCTCTGTCTCCCAAACTTCCAGGCCAGCAGATATTCAACACCACTGGCATCATCATGACCGGCAACAGCTCCGTGGTGTCAGCCACCTTTGATGGGACCGTGACCATCTCAGTGACTGCCCTATTCAACATCCTCCATGCCTCCTGTGGCCTCCCAGAGGAGTATCAAAACCGCACAGAAGGCCTCCTGGGTGAGAAGCAGACAGGACTCTGGGTGTGAGGCAGTGGCAGCAGAAAGAGCAGGGGGAGTCCCAGGCTGAGCTTCCCTTCCTTGGCGTCCTGGGAACAGAACCCTGAGGGTGTGGAGAGGTGGGGAGGGACGAGGGATCTCTTCACCTTCCTTCGAGCCTCACTTCCCATCGTCCTAAAGCTCTGGTTCCAGGGCAGCCAAGAGGCCTTTGAGGATGGGCTCTGGGGAGGGTAGAGCCAGCTACTGTCCTTCCCCTCCCTCCAGACCCCACTTCCCTTCCCTTTGTCCTCCATTTCCTCCGTCATTTCCCCTTCTTCCATCCCTGAGACGGAGGGGCGGGCTATGAGGTACGGTCCTCCCCGCCCCCTCCTCCTCCAGAAGGACTGAGCCGAGAACAGATGCAACTGGAGGAGGCTTCCCAGACCCTCCCTCCCCCACACCCTGACGTGCCCCATTGGATGCTCCCCAGGGAAGGGGAGAGCCACAGTCCCAGGGTGGCTGACCTCCTACTCTGTCCCTCAGGAGTCTGGAACGACAATCCAGATGATGACTTCAGGATGCCCAATGGCTCCACCATTCCCAGAAATAGCAGCGAGGAGTTGCTTTTTCATTACGGAATGACCTGTAAGTCTGGCCCTCAGAATCCTCGGGGTAGATGCAACCGAGCTGGGATGAAGGAAGCATCGTCTCCCTCAGACCTCCATCCTTTGTGAGGGAGAGGTGGAAAGGCCAGAAGGAAATGCTGAGGATTCTGGTTACCCCCCACCCCGAGATTTGTCCCCTCCACCCCCATCCCACCTGCGTTTCTCTTCCTGGAAGAGAAAACGAGTGAGGGCAGCGGTGGCCCTCACTCACTAGCATAGGGATTTCCAGCCTCAAAAGCTAGAAGTCGCTCCATCCCTCCGCATCTCCCTCCCTCTCCCCAAGGCTTGTGAAGTGAGGGCAAGGGGCGGACACAGCGGAAGCATAGCTGGAGACCCATCCCTGGTACCACCGCCATCGCCTCCTATGTGTTATAGGGGAGGTCAGTGATACGAGACTCCTTGGCAAGAGAGATGACCACCTGCCTTCCAACTTCACCCCTATCTTCTTTTCCCAACGGTGGGAAAACAAAAGTTTGTATGACAAGGAGTGTGGTGGAGACAAACAGTGCATCTACGACATCCTGGCCACAGGAAATGCAGACATTGGCCTGAAAACTAAGATGCTCTTCAGAAGATACCAGCAGATGAATGTCACCCTCAGTAAGTGGCACAAAGCGCAGGGAGGCGTTGGCGGGGTCAGCTAGCAGATGAGGAGCCTGCCCCCCCTTCATGACATTTCTTTAAGCTGCACATTTAAAGAATTTAACAGATTCTTTTGCTCATGTTATTCCTCCCACAACTTCCCAGCTCACTCTGTGATGACCTTCGAAGCCCCGTCCAACGTGACCCCAGCACCTGTCAAGTACTTCCTCTACTTTCCCCTTCCCTGCTCCCTCCACTCCAACGCCACTGGCTTCTCTGTGTTCCTCCAACACACCAGGCTCACTGCTGACTCCAGAATCTACACATGCTGTTCTCTCTGCCCAATGCCCTTCCTCCAGACCAGCCCCACACTCACCCCTCACCCCCTTCAAGGCTCTACCCAAATAGAGTCATCTTCTCAGCAGTGCCTTTCTTAGCTAGCCTGTCTAAAATTTCACATTTACCCATACTTCCTGTTCACCTTCCATGCTTCGTTTTTCCTTCTTAGCACTTACAACTATCTAGCGTATTTTCTAATTTTCACTGTTATCTCTTTATTATTTGTTTACTGCTGTGTCCTTACTACCTAGAACAGAGCCAGCCATGTGGTAGGCACTCAGTAAAGGTGTTAAGTGACTGACTGACTGAATGAATAATGAAATGGAAATAACATTTCCACTGGATTCCTCTATTTCCTGACAAAGGCAATGCCCATCTGGAGATTAGCCTGACAGTTTCCAGCCCTCTTCCAATGGGAGAACTCTGTGATGGTCTGAACAAGCCTGTTCTCTGATCCATGTTATACCATGCCCAGCATAGCACTCTGTTCAGGAAAGAACTTGACCTGAATCCTGTCTTGGGGGGAAGATAAAGAGAAGCTAAGGATTTGGCCAGGTGGGCAATAGAACCCCAACCCACTCTACAGAGATCTGAAGGCAGGTACACGGAATAATTCCTGCTTCCAGAGGTGGGTCAGAGCCCTGAGAACGCCTCACACAACCAGAGGACTAGACAGAGAGAGAGGAGGCCCATGAGGCGAGAAAGGGGTCGTGAGGCCCCAAACCCCCAATCCCCTCTTTCTGTTTCAGATAAGTTCCCACCCTCTATCAAGGGTTGGCCTGTGGTGGAAGCCTACATGGGGCAGGCCACGTGGGTTCAGTACACCAGCCACTCTGAGAAGGTCACGTTCACTCTGAGGAACAGCAGCATTGACTTCAGGATCTTTGGTAAGAGTGCTTGGCTGCAGGTGGAAGGGACGAGGTCAGAGTCAAGCTGGTGGCAATTTTGCATCATGACGCTGAGCAACTTCATGCCACTTTGCCATCAGAATATCCAGGACCAGCACTTCCGAGAACAAGCCGTCTGATTCAGATAGGTGCCCCCAGTGAATCACAGTGATTGGCTTCTGGCGATCCGGCCAGCTAGCTACACTGACTTGGGGCCCATACAAGTGATTCAAGTGTCATTTCACCTCAAATCCAATAACATGCAATCATCTTTAACCAGCTTTATGCAACCACCAAATTATTGGAATAATGTATTACAATTAAAAAAATAATCAAAAGCATTTTCAAATCTCTTAAAAGAAGGTTATAAGGTGGAACGGGATTTAAAGATACAAATACCTTCATCTGGTATGTTTTCATTATCTTTATGTTGACCAACCATGTTTGCCAAACTTTGTCTCTCCTTGTTGCTTTTCCGCGCTGGGACCAAGCAGAGCCTCATTCTCCTTGTCAGTAATGGTGTGGTGACCCCCAGCCCTATAACCGTGATCTGGGTCAAAAAGTCAAAGCCCACAGGGTGCAGCCTGCCTTCTGTGGCCAGCACCAATTACGCTAGTGACTAATCTTTGCTAAGTCAAAGCCATTAGGGACCTTTACTCAATCAAAGCCATTACTGAGCTCAGAGCACCTCTCTCTGCCACATTGTCTTTCTGTGGGTAAGAAAGGACTTCTTTGTGTGCACCCTCCCAGGTGTTAACCAATAGTATTAGGAGATTTTTTTCCTCCCCTGGGCTCCTCTCCTGAGGAGGGACAACCTGGAAGTTACTCTCACCTGTCCCCTACTATCAACAACTCTTGACCCGCTGCATTAAGGAGACTTGGTTATTTTCTTGGATACTGTAAGACAGGTTTGGATCAGAAGAGTCCTTGCTGATATGTAGCAATGTTTTCACTGCAGTCTGGTATCTGGAGGTCAAAGGCCCACAAAGCAAAAAGGGTGGGCAAGAAATCAGGGCAAGAGATGGGGCTGCTGGGAAGGGGAAGCCAGTTTCTTCCGAAGTATAGCCTGGGGCAGGGACAGGAAGATCCTGGCTTTATGGTCTTATTCTCTGTCCCTCCTGGATGTCTCAGCCTGGGACAGGAGCAGGGGCAGACAGGGTTGCCCTTTGGTGTCTCTTCAGGAGGCAAATGCCTTCCTCTCTGTGGAGTTCCACCCTGCAATCACTTAGTGGGGCTCATGATACCTCCAGCTTAGGGTGTGACCGGGGTCATTCCAGGAAACCAGCTTAGCTCAAGGAAATGCCTGATGACATTTGAGGGGTGGTCTGAGAGAGGGGCGGGAAGGCCAACATCAGCACTCGGGGTGTCAGATGCCAAGGTGTGTCAGACCACACAACAGTCAAGGCTCCCAGCTCTCCATGGTCTTGTCTTCCCTGGGGCAGAGAATGGGACATTGCTATGGATGCCAAAGTCGTTGGAACCATTCACTCTGGAGATTCTAGCAAGAAGCGTCGAAGACAACTTGTCATCTGTACTCCAGCCAAGGACAGTGGTCTGTGCTTGCAGGGAACGGAGCCAGTGTGTATACAATGTGACCAGCCGGGTGGGCAGTTCCTCCCTGGAGGTGAGTGTTGGGAGGAGGTGGGGAAGGAGGTCTCCTTGGTGAGGGGAAAGGGAGTGGGAGCTGAAGGGATGTCATACTTCAGTTCCTCTGTGGTAATGTGTGCGTTGGGAGCTGTGGTAGGTAAGGAGAGTCAACACCAATCTCAGGCCATAAACTTCCATGTATAAGAAACAGAACTTCCTTCACTGCTTATAGCTCAACTGAATTTTTATCTCCTAGCTCCTATTCTGCCAGGCTTACAGGAAACATCAACCTCAGTGTCCTTTAAAACTCCCCAGCAGTTCCCAGCTTCACAGTTCTGAAGACTCATTTATTTATTTGAGAGAGAGAGAGAGAGAAAGCAAGTAGGGGGAGGAGCAGAGGGAGAGGGAAAGAATCTCAAGCAGACTCCCCGGTGAGCAGAGAGTCCAACAGGGGCCTCAATCTCACCACCCTGAGATCATGACCAGAGCCAAAATCAAGAGTTGGGTGCTTAACTGACTGAGTCACCCAGGCACTGCCCCCCACCCCTCCCTGGATGGTTCCAATGGTTCTAGAACAAGGCATGGATAGGTGGGTCAGGAAGACATCCTTGTGGTCCCTGGGCATGAGCCTACACAGATCACAGGTTGCATGTTCCTCCCTCTTTGGTCCCAGCACAGGTGCCCTGTGGCTTCTGTGCCTTGCTCAGACACAGGAAGCCCAAGTTCCCATCTGCCCAGAAGTACCACACAACCATTTCTCTGTGGGGTCTCATTACTGTGGTGTTGGGAAGAGAGGGGCAGGTTCCCTATGACGTTGACACCCCCAAGCCCCTTTGTTTTCTCTTTTACTGCCTCCTTCCAGCTAAAAGAAGGATCTCTTCATTTTGGAGAAAATCTTTGTTCATTCATGCAAGTTTTAACCAAGATAGTTGGCCTTAGTCTATGAATCTCGCCCCATTTGTTTTTTTAAAATTTTGTTTTGTTTTTATTTTGTTTGGGTTGTAAAGCAGGAGCCATAAAGGAAAGTGTTTGGCTGGCAATACCCCACCATCCCCTTCAGCCCTTTCACACACCCTTCTCCTCAAGCATGAACAAAGAATTCCTTCTTGAACAGGGTAGAGGGAGAGGAGCCCAGGGGGTAGAAGATGGGGAAAAGATTCCAACTGGGAGAAATAGCAGTTAAAATCAATATATTATTTTAGGTATCCCAAAATATCCCATCTTGGAAGTGGAAAGTGTTGGGGGGGTGCATTTTAGGGAGATTTCTAGAATCATATCCACAGGGGTGTCAGAGTAGAGAAACCAGGGGGTTGGACGAGGTTTGGGGATCAGTACCTCTCTGTGCCATTTTTCTGGTTACTGTGTGTTCTCACTGTGCTTAGCAGTGCGGCTCTGTCTTCTTGGTTTAGGAGTCAGCAATGGAAGATGGAGCGGGAAACTGAGACTCCATAAGATCCAGTTTTCAAGGGATAGTGGAGTATTTATTTAGCCCGTCTTACTCTAAAAAGGGCTTCCGGCAAAGAGATATGGTGTGCCTGAGATCCCAGGGCTGGCACCAGGCAGAGGGCCCTGGGCGGTGGGGGGTGGGGGGGGCCGAAGAAAGGCCCAGGGAGGCCCAGTGGGCTTGGCAAGGATGTACAGGACCACAGCCTGGTCAAGAAGGTGCTCAGTAGATGCTGGCAGAATTAAGACAAGGACTCGAGGTCCATGGGTTCTCAGACCCAAGGGGTCAGTATAGAAACACCCAGAAGCCTTTAATAGTCCAGCCTCCTGGCTACCCAGTAATCAGCAATCCATTCCAGGTGGCCAGCTGCAAGTGTGATGGGAACACCTTTGACCACTACTGCAAACGCGCCAAGAACCTCTGTGAGGAGCCATGCTTCGAGAATGTGCAGTGCATTCCTGGGAAGGGCTGTGAGGCCTGCCCCCCACACCTGACTGGAGATGGGCGTCACTGTGCAGGTGAGCCGGGGGCAGGGCCCTGGCAGGAGGAGGCTCTGGGGACAGGACGCCTGGAGGGCCTGGGGCCTGGGGCAAAACACTTCTCTCCCTTTTCTGGCAAGTCTTTAGAATACTCAATACAGTTGGCTATGGTAAGGAGGTCAGGACTTCTGGGGAGGTGTGAGGCTGAAGAAGAGATTGTGCAGGCATGGGAGTGCGGCCAGGGGAGGGCAGGCTGAGGTCCCTATAGTGCCCGAAGGAAATCTAGAGGCCTCCTTATTTCTGAGGAGAGGGGTAGAACCACAGCTTTATAAGGCAGAAAAAGGAATGGAAGTACGGAAAGCAGGCTGGCGGGCCCTTCTCTTGCCAGCCTTCTGGGCCCTTTCCTGATGCAGGGGGTCTGATAGACATGCCATTCTCTCAGCAGAAGTGAGAGCATACTGACCTGGCAGAGGAACTACCTGGAAAAGGGAGAAGGATAGTTTGGGGCTCAGAGCGACTCGGAAGCAGAACGCGGACTGAGCAAGCTTTGGGGGAAAAGAAACCAAGCCCATCCTAGGAGGAGGTTTCTGTGGGCTGGGGCCCCCCAGCTGCTGCCCGGCCTGGTCTGATGAGCCCCCTGCTCGCTCCGCAGCTCTGGAGACCTCTCGTCCCTGTCAGAACCAGTCCTGTCCTGTGAATTACTGCTACAACCAGGGCCACTGCCACGTGTCCCAGGCGCTGGGCTGCCAGTCGGTCTGCACCTGCCCCCCGGCCTTCACCGACACCCGCTGCTTTGTGGCTGGCAACAACTTCACTCCAACCCTCCTTCGAGGTACCGCCAGATGCCCTCTGCCTCCACATTTCTCTCACCCTGAGGGGAGACGAGGGACCTGGGGGGACAGGCAGAACTAAGTTCCTCCAGCTCACAGGGCAGAACTCCAGATCTCTCTCAGGTGATGCGAAGTTGCCAGCTCTGGGAGCAGGGGCAGGGGAGGGGGGCAAGACAGCTGCCACAGCATGAACCCCAGGCCTGAGCAATCTGCTGAGGAAAGACTGAAGGTGGCCCCGTGGCCCAGAGAGACAAGAGTCAGGAAGCCTTGACCACAGTCGAATGGGCGCTAGGGTGAGGGTCAGCAAACTGGGCCCTTTCCCCTGATTCCTCTGGTGGCTTTCTGTCACCGTAGGATGGATCCGTCTCCCTGAGCTGGCCCAACACCTTCTCGGGTGAGTCTACGTAAACCGTGAGGTGATTGTGAATCTGCTTCTCCCATTTCCAGAGCTTCCCTTAAGAATCATCCAGATCTGGCTCAGTGAAGAAGAAAATGCCTCCGTGGCCGATGTCGATGCCTCGGTCAGTGCTGCAGGCCAGCTTCGGGGGTCGGGGGGGAAGGACTCTTGGCAGGCTGAGGGCAGAGTCTTAGCCCTCGTGGATGTGTTCTGCAGCTCCCATCCCTCTAGATTCAGTTGCCAGAGGAGGCCAGAGCCTCCTGCCCCGGCGCAGGCCGGGGGTGAGCAAGGCAGGAAGCGCCAGGACAGAGACGTCCAAGAGGACCGGAATAACCAGGTCACCCCAGCCTCTCCTTCTGAGTGTTCTTAGAGACTGCACTGGGGTGTCTCTAAAAGAGATAAGGCATTTCACTTCCAGGAAGCCTTCCCTGACTTCCCAGAGGTGCCTGGCAGCTCCTTCTTGGCTCCTAGGCCCTTGTCCATTCCTCAACCACAGGCAAAGTCACACAGTAGTTGAATTACTGAGGCTCTAGAATCCTACACACCCGAGTTCAAATCCTTGCTCTACTATTCCCTAGAGCAGGTGTAATCTCGAGAGAAATTTTTTGATGTCTCATCGGCAAAGCAGAAATAATAATAGTACCTATGTCAGTGGGCTCTGTCAAGGTTTAAATGACAGTGTATGTAAAGCACCCACCACGGTGCCTAAAATACAAGTGTTCAAAAATTATAATAAGAAGTATTATCACTACTGCTACTGTTGCCGCACTCTACGCTCCATGAGGTAAAGTCTGCTGAGGCTTGCCTACTTCACCAGACTGTGGGTCTCTGAGTATGGCCTGTTCCTGAGTCAGTTTGACCCCCCAGCTCCTGACCGTCCCTGAGGTCTGGCTGCACATAATCAGTGTTCACTGTCCGTGTGGGGAGAGAACGAGTGGGTGAACCAGGGAGCAGAGGCAAAGGTAGGGGCCATTCATCTCAGATTCTCCCCTTGTCACCGGAGGCAGGGAGGTAGGCCAAGTCCTTCACTCACCAACAAACCTTGACTGAACAGGGACCCATGCCAGTCACCAGGCTAGGGTGGGGATGGGAAGCATTCTGCTGGTCGTGGAGCTCACGTGCAAAGAAGGAGCCAGACAGGGATAAATAAATGCAGTGCAGTGGAAGGGGCCTCCTCCTTGGGCTGGGCCTCACTCCCATCCCCCACCCCCATCCTGTGCCCTAGGTGGCCTACAGACTTCGCAACCTGAATGTGCGGGCCTTTCTCCGGAATAGGGTAGTGACACCAAGGTAAGTGGGACTGTCCTCACCGGGTCCCCAGGTCTCATCCCTCCACTTCCACCCTTCGTGCCTCACTGTACCCCTCCCACACAGGGGTTCTGAGACAGCACCGGCCTCCGGAAGTTTACTCAGACACTGGAGGGTCATCTCGGAGTTCCAGTACCTCCCGCAGGGTCCTGTCATCCACTTCCTGAACACCCAGCTGCTGGAGGCCGTGGTGGCGGCGTTCTTACCCCAGGCCTCGTGGAGGGGATGGAACAGAAGCAAGGGGCCCAGGACCAATGTGAACTTCCACCCCATCTCCAGGGAAGATGTGGAGAGTTTGTTGACTCGTGAGTCACCGGCCAGGGGGTGGTCACAGGGCGAGCTGAAGGAGGAGGTAAACGGGGGAGCCTATCACAGATCTTTAGCCCACGCAACCCATGGTGGAATGGTTTTCAGAGAAGCCAGATGCAAGTAATTTAGTTTTTTTGTTGGTGATGTTTGAGAGAGATTGTTAAACATTTCACCCACCAGCTTTGTAGATTCAGACATGACTGTGCCTTCTGTTAAAGAAAACAAACCAAAATCCCCCACAATTTTTATTATACAAGTACAATATGCTTCTTGTAGAAACTTGAGGAAACACAAATTAACAAAAAGAAGAGAAAAAATCACCTGTATTTCCAATCCCCAAAGACAAGTCCGTTTTTGCACATATCCTTCTAAATTTTCTTCTATACATAGGAATCTTCACACATACCAATATTTTTTATAATAAAGGGATCAGGTAGGTCCCTTTCCTCTTTGGGAGCTTTGTACTAATGCTCAATAAACTGTTTTGTTGCCCACCAAAAAAAAGTGGGGGAGTCAAGTAGTACCTATTGTTTGATAACCTCATTACTTAAGCAATTGTGAACATATTACCTTTTATATTGTGTACGTATTCCCATTTGATATTTTATTTTATCATACATTTTAATATAGTGTACTGTATTTTATTTTAAGTTCATTTATTTATTTTAGAGAGCGAGCAAGAACGGGGAGCAAAAGAGGGAGAGGGAGAGAATCTCAAGCAGGCTGCACACTGAGCCTGAGCCTGATGAGGGGCTCGATCTCATGACCCTGAGATCATGACCTGAGCCAAAATCGAGAGTAGGACGCTTAATGGACCACATCACCCAGGCGCCCCTAGTGTGCTCTATTTTAAACAGAATGTTTATACCAATGGTAACCCATGTATTGAGTGCTTGCTGTGTTAGGCAATGTAATGAATACTCTGTCTATATTATGTCTTTGGAATTCACAGCAAGGCTGGTCCTAAGATTATTTTTTCCTTTTAAAGATAAGGAAACTGAAGCTGAAGGAGTTAAGGAATTTTCCCCAAAGCACACAAGTAGTTAGTAGTAAAGTTTAAATTTCAACTTGGGTCTGCTTTCCTTCAAAGCATTTGCTCTTAACCAATGTACTTTCACCCCGTGGTGCTTACCAGTTGCACAATATACCTCATTTAATGCAACCCTGCCTATTAAACCCGCTGCTATTATAAACTGTGCTGCTCCAGAATTCCATGAACATACGCATTTGTGTGCTTTTCCAATGATTCCTCAGGGTAAATGCCTGAGAACAGAAATCTTGATGGAAGAGGTTATCGATTTGCGGTTATTGATTGCTCTGCACACTCACCTGTGTCCTTCCTGGCAGTGAATGTGAGCACGCTGAAGAAGAATTACTTCAACTGCAGCGGCTACCAGGCCTACAACCTGGTGTACGACCCCCAGAGTGGCCTCACTTGCGTGTCCCCATGCAACGACGGTTACTGCGCGCACGGAGGCCAGTGCCAGCACCTGCCCCAAGGACCCCGCTGCACGTGAGTTGGGGGGAGGGCAGGAGGAGCAGAGCTGGCGGATTCCAGTGGGGCAGAGACACTGCAAGGGGCCCTGAAATGCTTTAGTCCCTTGGGGGGGTCTCAAAGTTAGGACGGTGCTTCTTTTACAACTGAGGGAGCAGGGATCATGGAACAGACAGGTGAGTGCTTACTCTGTGTGGAGAGTAAAGATGCTACATTACCTCTAAAACTCAAACTTACCACTCGGTAGGCATAGGACAATTTTAGAGAAGGGCTAGAGAAGCCCCAGGCCGCCAGTAAGTTAAGTAGGGGGATGTGGGTTCCAAAGGCAAACTCTTCCATCCGATTTGGCTTCTAGGGCGAACACTTGGCTGTCTCCTTGTGGGAAAGGCACCGCTGCCTTGTGTCTAGGCCCGGCCCTGCCCCTCTTTAAGAGCACCCGTCAGGGGAGGCCCTCTCAAATGGGCATCTTAGGACCCCGTAATTTGTCCCCAGTCTGAGGGGCTCCTGTGAGGGGAGCGCACTGAGTGTACAGGCCTACTAAGGAGAAGGGCAGCGCCACCCCTGGGCCCTCGAGGCACATCAGTGCCCTGTGTCTACTCTTGTACCCACCACAACCCCAGATCCCCCCATCCTTCTCCCCTCCTAGGTCCAAGGAGGGCTGGGAAGAGTGGGGGCTTCTGTCTGCACCTGCTCACCTCCGGCGGGCCAGGTGGAGCTAAACCTGGGTGCCACAGCCCATGCCAGCCCCCACCACCAGTAGCCTCCACCACCTTCCCTAGAGGGGGGCGCAGACTGTTGTGGAAAACCTCCTGGGGCCTCCGCGCTGCTGACCGAGTCCCTGTGTCCGTCCGCAGCTGTGTGCCCTTCTCCATCTACACGCCCTGGGGAGAGCGCTGTGAGAACCTGGGCATGAGGCTCGGCGCCTTCTTCGGAATCCTCTTTGGAGCCCTGGGCTTCCTCCTGCTGCTGGGGGCCGTGGTGTTTGTGGTCCTGCGCTTCTGGTGCTACTCCGGGAACCACTACTCCTACCCCCTGGACTCAGAAAGCTGAGGCCCGGCCCCGAAGGGGCAGCTGCGGCCTAGGATACCTCAGGACCCACCCCAGCCTCACCCATACACCTGCCGGCGGCAGCGCTGTTCCTTTGAGGAGACCGGAAAAAAGAAGGTGCTTGAAGGTGACTCAGGATTCTTCAAGGGAATGAATAATTATAAAGACAAGAGCTCATCTTGTCAGCAGACACAGAGACAGACAGGAAGGAGCCATAAAGACCACCTACTTAAGGGATGGATTCTCTCACACATGTACCCACAAGAAGGACACTGACCCACAAACACACACATCAGAGTTAAGAATGGGGTGATGGCTCTAAGTTAAAAACCACTTGTATAAAAAAAACCCTCTCATTAACTTCTAATTAAAGTCTATTTCGGTAAAATCCTTCTGACTTTTTGTGTTCCCAAAGCCATGCGTTCCACTTGGGATTTTCCTCTGGTGGCTGAAGGGCTTGGCACGGGGAGTGGAGGAGCAGAGGTGGTTGGACCTAGGCCCGCTCTGGCCCACAGCTACTCTCTGTGGGGAGGCTTATTGCTCCAACCTCCACACTCCCAGGGGAAGAAACACAAGCCAAAGCCTGGCCTTCTGAGGAAGATGGTAGAGAGACCCCTATGTGGAGTAGCCCAGACAAACCCAGGAACCCTCGCTGCCTTGCTGGTCTTTGTCCATCAGTTCCAAGAGGGTAAATACACTGCCTTTACCTATCTGGTTCTTGTCCCCACTGTCTGTGCTCCCTGGAGGAGGGATTAAACCATTCCAGCTCCTTTTCCAAGAACCAATCTCAGAAGCATGCCACCCACCCCTTCCTTTGACCTGGAGTACCCAATCCCTAATATATTTTCTCTGTCCTTTCCTGAACCCCACTGGAGTCTTCTGAGCCTCTCTACCCCGCAGTCCGTTGGCGCCACTCTGCCCGTTCCCAGCAACCTGACCAGTTTCCACCTCATCTTCTCGCCTAGCCCATAGAACTTCACACTTCTCTGGTGTAACAAGTCCAACAGAAAACTGGTCCCAGGTCTAGAATACCTCAATTCCAACTCTATGCAGAAGCTGGGTAGCTGCCTCTTGGTCCTAAATCCCAAATATCTGAAGGGAGAATCTGATTAGCTCAGCTTATGTCAACTGTTCATCACTGGTCCAAACAAGTGTGGCCAAAGGGTAGGAAAGGAGGTCTCATGAGATGAACCCCGTGCTCAGCCTCACTCTTGCAGGTGAGCAGGTGGTGTGGGAGGAAGATCAGGAGAAACATGATCTCTGACCTGAGCAGAGATTCCAAACTGTCAGCGTTTCAGAGAGAATGACTACTCCCGGTAGGCAAAGCCCCTCCCACATGTGCAAGGTTGTGGCTTTACCCTCAACCGTCCCAAAGAGTAATCAAGTCTCCATAGAAAACCACATTTATTTAGGGCACCTGGCTGGCTCAGTCAGTAGAGCGTGCAACTCTTGATCTTGGGGTAGTGAGTTCAAGCCCCATGCTAGGTGTGGAGCCTACTTAAATCACACGCACACACCTGCACATTTATGTAATCCTAGCATTCATTTTTTAAAGCTCTTTCTAAAGGTTATATTTATTTGTCAGAGAGAGTGAGAGAGAGAGAGAGAGAGAGAGAGAGAGAGAGCACAGATGGTGGCGGGGCAGCAGGCAGGAGGAGAAGCAGGCTCCCCACTGAGCAAGGAGCCCCGTGCAGGATCCTGGGATGCTTAACCAACTGAGCCACCCAGGCGTCCCTAATCCTAGCATTCATTTAACAAGAATTAAGCACACAGCCCAGATGGATTCACTGGTGAATTCTACCAAACATTTCAGGAAGAAATTCTACTGGTTCTCTATAATCTCTCTCAGAAGACTGAAGCAAAGGGAGTATCTCCTAACTCATTGTAGGAGGCCAGCGTTACCCTAAAACCAAAACCAGAAAAAAATAATAATAAAGAAAAGAAAAAAGCTATACAGCAAGATCTCTCATGAACATAGAGGCAAAATCTTCAACAAAACATTAACAAATAAAATCTGACAATGAATAAAAGGAATTACATGCCATGACCAAGTGGCATTTATTCCAGGTATGCAAGGCTGATTCAATCCTCAAAAATCAATTAATGTAATCTATCACATCAACAGAATAAAGAAGAAAAATCATATGATTATATCAATAGTTGCAGAAAAAACACTTGACAAATTCAAACACCGAAAGTCTTGGGATAGAGGCAAACTTCCTCTATTCTGCTTGATTTTTTAAAAAACCCTATAGCAGGGTACCTGGGTGGCTTAGTCAATTAAGGGTCGGACTCTTGATTTTGGCCCAGGTCATGATCTCAGGGTCATGGGATTGAGCCCCACAATGGGCCACACACCGGGGTCCATACTGGGCATGGAGTGTGCTTGGGATTCTCTCTCTCTCTCTCCCTCTCCCTCTGCCCGCTCCCTCCCCTCCCCTGCTGTGTGTGCACACACAATCTCTCTCTCTCTCTCAAAATTAAATTAAATTAAAATTTAAAAACCTATGGCTATCACACACCAAAGGAAAGTGGTACTGAGGGGTAGGCAAAATGGTGAAAAAGATGAAGAGGTAGAAACTTCCCGTTATAAAATAACCCATTGGGATGTAATGTACAGCCTAGGGAATATAGATAAGAATATTATATTAACTATACGATGACACACGGTAACTAGACTTATTACGGTGATCATTTTATAATATGAACAAATGTCAAATCACTATGTTGTACACCTGAAATTAGTATAATATTGTATGTCAGTTATACTTCACATTCAAAAGAAAAGAATGAACCCTAGTGTAAACTGATGACTTTGGGTAATAATGACATGTCAATGTAGGTTCATTGATTATAACAATGGGGGATGTCGATAGTGGGGGAAGCTGTAAGTGTGGGGAGGGAAGGGGAAAGGTGGGGAATTTGTACTTTTAATTCAGTTTTGCTGTGAACTTAAAACTACTCCAAAAAATTAGGTTTACTAATTTAAAAGATTGTATACATTTAAATAAAAAGAATTAAGCACTTATTTCACTAGAGAGAGATGGCCTGGGCTGGGGGAGAGTGTACGACCCTTAGAAAGAAGGGACTGCAAAATGAGGAAGGAGGGGCCACGTCTGCATAGCGGACTGGTGAGACCACCTTTGCCTGGACCATTGTAATCCCAAAACAAAGTTATGCAATGAGGACTTTGCAACATGAATCAAGGTCAGGGAGGGGAAGGCTAGCTTTGAGCACAAGGCCCAAAAATTACATCTCATCCTCAAGCCAGTGAGGACTCTTGGCAAGGGACTGACCCATGCTGAGCAAGACATGATTGGTATAGATACTGTGTGTCCTCAAGTGTGGGAAGAGGAAACTTAAAAGAACAAAAGCAAGGTGGCAAGAGGTGAGCAAGTCCACCCAAACCCAAAGTCCTTCTTCCCCTCATCCATCTTCAGTCATTAAGCTTCTTTTCCTCTCACTGGGCAATGGTGGAGGAGGACAGAAAAAGTGTTGCAGACACCCCTTGACAGAGGCAGTGGAGATACCCAAAGCCTAAGAGAAGGTCAGGGGCTTGCTACAGAGAAGGAAGCCCACAGATTGGGAAAAAGAGCAGTGGGGACCCTGGTTGAAGAGGAGGATTTCCGAGTAAGGCTGTTGGATTTAGCAAATAAAAATACAGGAAGCCTAGTTGAATTTGAGTTTCAGAAAAATCACAACTAATTTTTTAGTACGAGATGTCCCATGAAGTGTTTGGGGCACCCGTATGTTTTTAAAAGTATTCATTGTTTATCTGACATTCTCGTTTAACTTGGTGTCCTATATTTTACCTGGCAACCTGGTCAAAATGACCAAGGCACTGAGTGTGTAGACAAAGGGTGTCATGAAAAAGGAAGGAGGCTGGAGCACTTGGGGGGCTCAGTCGGTTAGGCATCTGACTCGATTTCAGCTCAGGTCATCATCTCACGGTCATGAGATTGAACCCCATGTGGGACTCCCCACTCAGCAGGGAGTCTGCTTCTCTTCTTCTCTTCTCTCTCTCTGCTCCTCCCCCTGCTCTCTCTCTAAATTAAATTTTAAAATGTTAAAAAGAAAAGAAAAGAAAAAGTAAGGTGGTGTGTGTGTGGCAAGGAAAGGTCACTTGGTGAGTGGTGCAGTCAGATCAAGGACACAACTCGAGTCTTCATCAGCCCACCTGCTGGATCTGTGTGATGTGGATTCGGTCACTTATGCACCTGGAGTAAAGAACCGATGGCAAATAACAGATAACTGGCATGATATACAAACATAAATTGATTCCAAAAAGGGATGCCCACTCATTTGAATTTGGGGTACACCCCGGGATCAGTTGTCATTCACTGCTTTCGGCTCACTGGTGGCCAGTCCCCCTACAGAGGCTGAAGGAAGGACTGGCTGTGGCAGGAGCTTCGGCGGAAGTCTCTTCGGAATAGATCCCCCTCACCTTGTCTTCATCATGGACACAAAGGCCTTGTGCCTTCACCTTCTGAGTCACCAATGACTTTAGACAGGCTATCTTGTTTGGGTCCACACCCACCTTTGTCTGCATGAAATACGTGGCATTTTCACCTCACAGGCACACACACCTTTGAGTCTTAAATAACTGGAGAATTACTTCTGCTAATTCTGGTCATCTCCAGTAGGTCTCACCTCTCTCTCTCTCTCTCTCTCTCTCTCTCTCTCTCACACACACACACACACACACACACACAAGCTAATTACACACTTTAATTCCCAAGTGCTTCTATTGGTATAGCCTTTATTTACAAACTTTTGGGCTTCCAAGAACAGCCATCAGCTTTGCATGTCCTTATGTGCAGTTATTTAAGATGAATTATCTACTTTATCAAGTATCCCTGATTCAAACAAATGCAAAGCAAGAAAAGAAGTTATTTAGGAATTGGATTTATGTAACAGGTATTACATTCACAACTGCCCTCCATCCGTGCCTCACTATAGTGCAGCTTATTCATAATGATAGCATTAGATTTATATTTTGTTTGACTTGAACACTGAATTCCATTTTCTCAACTTTTTTTTTTTTTGACCCGTATTTCCAGGTCACCTGCTCGCGCGGCCCGTCCTCTCTGTTGTTGGTGGACAGTCGAGTGCTGTCCCCGTGCGGGGCTCTGCGCCAGGTTCTGTGGCCACAGCCATGACTCCTACACAGCACTTGTCCAGAAACATCCATGACTTAACAAGCTTGGAAGAAAATAAAGCAGGATGTAGCGTGTTAAGTGTTGTAACAGAAATACAAAGAGACTAAGAAACTAGATCCTCTTTAGGGGATTTGAGGAAAGCCACCACAAGGAAGCACTGAGTGAACTGGGCTTCGGAGCATGAATAGAAGTTTTCCAGATGAAGGCACCAGAGAGAGGGGGAACCCTCTGGGGGCAAGAATCATAATATGCAAACTCTGAATCAAAGCAGGCATGACTGCGAAGTACTGAGAAGTTCCCTGAGAAGGAAACATAAGACATAGGAGATGCGTCTATAGGACACTGAGCTGGGTAAGCTGGCCAAGGCCATATCATGAAGACCTTAATATACAAAGCTGGGAGTTTTATTCCTTTGGTAGGAACAAGACTAGCTTTGAATTTGGAAAGGGAACCTCTAAAGATAGTATGAAAAGTATCTGGGAGCAAACACACACACACACACACACACCACAACACCACTATTATTAACCAAATGACTACACCGGGATATCCTGTGTTTTGTCTTGTCTTTTTCCTTTATTGGCTGTTATAAACAGTTCTGTAATGAACACATTTATTTCTTGGTCTTTGCACAGATTCTTAATTATTTCCTTAAGATAAACCATTTGGAATGAAATTGCTCAGGAAAAGGGATGCACATTTTTAAGGCTTTAGAGAGTCAAAATGCCCTCCAGAGAGGCTATACCAATTTCATTCACACCAACAGTGCTTAAGAGTGTTCTTTCCCGGGCGCCTGGGTGGCTCAGTGGGTTAAAGC
>LNAC01000367.1:1579133-1694163 GCA_002007465.1 Ailurus styani | reverse complement strand
TGCATGGAGCACTGGGTGTGGTGCATAAACAATGAATCTTGGATCACTGAAAAAAAAAAGTGAGATTTTAGAAATGTTTTTCTTTCTCTTCCCTTCCTCTTGCCATTTGTCTCGGTCCTTCTGAATTTTTCAGAATCATAAAATCAGAAGCAAGTTTTTGTTTTGTTTTTTTTTTACAATGGAAAAAAGATTAGCCACATGTAATTTTTTTAGGGGTGGGGGAGGGGCAGAAGGAGAGAGAGAGAGAGAGAGAGAACCTTTAGCAGGCTCCATGCCCAGCACAGAGCCTGAAGCAGGGCTCAATATCACAACCCTGAGATCATGACCTGAGCCAAAATCAAAACTTGGACACTTAACTGACTGAGCCATCCAGGTGCCCCATAGCTACACTTAATTTTTTAAAAATAATAATAATAACTTGACTTAGGAGCTAGATGGGAGGAATAATTGAGTATTATAGACCTCTGTGTGATCTGCTTGTATCCAGAACTTGAAACTCAAGTCAATCTAACAAACGCTCTCTGTGATCCTACCACAGACCAGGCACTCTGCTCAGGTTCAGGAGATACTAAGATAAATATGGGCCCCGCTCTGAAGCTCTGGAGTTCAGAGCTCAATAGGCTCTGGGGCCAGCCTCAGTAAGTGCTGTAGTTGAGGTCCAAACCAGGAACCAGGGGATAATGAAGAACGGAAGGGAAGGGAGGATGCACAAAATCCTTGTGTCATAAAAATGTTAAAAAAACCACCCATCCCATATGGATCAGATAGACCACCTCTGGGCCACACTGTGTGCAACTTTAACGGCTGATGGGAACACCAAGAGGATGGACAGATGGGTGATCAGATCACTCTTTACTGAAACATAACCCATGTGGCAAAGGAAGTCCAAGAACATCTTTGGAACAAGGGAAGGCCCACCTCTACACACACACACACACTGAGGCGTATGTGAGCCAGGGTCCCGCCACCGTGTCTGGGGTAAGGGCTTAGGGCAGCTGACCTCTGGGGAATCTTCTGGGTATCTCAGCACAGTAACGTGGCTCCAGTCTATGTATGTGGGGAGGTGTCTCAGGCCGCAGGCAGGCAGCACTGCCCGCTTTGAGACACAGCAGATGTTCCTTAGCCCCTCCTGATGCGCAGCAGAGAGACGTGGATGGGAGGCCCATGGGTATGCAGTTCATGGTAGAGCTGGAGGGCAAAAGGAGCCGGAGGTCCTTGCAGCCCAAATCTGGCCCATGAGCTCACCACAGACCAAGGACAGCAAGGGACAGTGGGACAGAATGTACGAGGGGGCCAGCGATCCTTCCCGAGCCCCTCACAGGCTGGGCATGGACTAGATGTTTTATGCACATTATGTCATTGAACCTCACAATAATCTTACAAAGCCAGTAGTAATAACTTCATTTTATAAGGGAGGAAAATAATACGGAATAGCTTACCCAAGGTCACACAGTTAGGAACTGGAATTCACCCCTTGATCTTTATGGCTCCAGAGTTTGTTCTTTGTCTGAGCCCTGAGCTCTGTGTCTGTGTCCCACTCCCACCAAGAACACCTACCCAACACCTGCATGGCCTGCTTCCTGCCCCTCAACTCCAGACCTGCTCCTTTCTCCCAGGCCTCTTTCTGATCCCGGAAACAGTTTCTAGTTTGGGAACTCAGATCTGGCACCATTCTTGCTTCCCTCTTTTTTTTTTTTTTTAAGATTTATTTATTTTATAGAGACAGAAGGAGGGAGGGGCAGAAGGAGAAGGAAGAGAGAGAGAATCTCAAGCCAGCTCCGTGCTGAGCACAGACCCCAATGTGTGGCTCCATCTCACAACGCTGAGATCATGACCTGAGCTGAAACCAAGAGTCTTAACCGACTAAGCTACCCACGTGCCCCTCTGGCTTCACTCCTTGACTAGGATTCACACTTGCTACTTTGATTATCATGTGCTGTAGGCATTTGTCATTTCTCTGGCTGTCCCATTTCAACCCCCGCACCCCACACCCCCTGCCAGGGAACTCCTTATTATGGGAGTCCTGATGGGCCCCTTTCTGCTAAGAGAACTTCAAGGGCCCAGATATTCCATCTTCTCATCCCCTGGCAGCAAGATGTTGGCACAAGAGCTGGGCTGAGCTGACCTAGTCTAACCCTCCAATGATTCCCACCATCCCCAAAATCTCTGACCCCAGAATTCCACCACTGGAAGCTTCATCCAGTGATCTCGGTCTTAGGGGGAATTTCCCCAACTTATACAAATATATCCCAGTCTTGGTCCCCATCTAGAACGTACATCTATGGGGTATTTTCTGCCTAGTATTCCTAGTTCCTCTAGGGACTGTCCTTCTCATTCCATGTGGTTCAGTTTGAGTTGTCAGTCATGGTGGACCTTGCAGGCCCATAAGACCAGTCTTTCCGTAATATATTATACAGGTCTTGGGAGAGCCCCTGTGACTCTGGGGCTGTCACAGCCACCGTAGGTGGCCTTGCCTTTTCTGTGTAAGCTACGATGAGTTGGGCTTCTGCTACTTGTAACCCAAAGTCCTGCCTATCTCCCCCTTAATATCACTGACCTTCCTCCAAGGGCTAGAAGGCCTGGCCTTCCTTGGGCCTGAGGAAATTGGGGGTGAGGGAAAGAATTTTTTTACATAGCACAGAAGGGGAATTCCCAACTCAGGAAAAACAGGCAGAGGCCAAGCCAAACAGATTAGATTTAGTTCCCTTCCTAGCCCAGAAAGTTCCCACTCACCTGCTGCATCAGCCTCTCTGCCACTCTGGGGTCAGTGAGGTCTTCTGGGGAGGCCACACTCAGCTGCAGGAGGAGAAAGCCTCCATCCCCACCTGCAAGTTTAGAAAAGCAGGAGATGAACCTATGGCTAATTCAGTTCAGGAATCGGGACATGACCTGTGCTACCCAGGCTCTGTCCGCCCTTTGCACCTCTGGGCTCACTCTCATGTGCAAATGTGTCCATGCTCACATGGAATCTTACATTTATTCATCCCAAAGAGAAAAAGGATTCCCTCTTTCCAATAAGTAGGCTCCTTGTAGTATCTTCCCAAAAAGAGTGAAAGAAAGGATGGCTAAAGTGTGTGAACACTCAGCCGGGGTCAATGCTGACCAGTGGGGAAATATGTTTATATCACCTCTGCTGGAATACACATGATTATTCCAGGTGGTTCTGATTAATATTTTTATTTCACCTCCCCTCAAAGGCAGGACAGGCTGAGGCCACCACAAGCCACAAGGGGTGAGGCACAAGCTCAGTGTCAGGAAGACGAGGTGGAGGCCTCAGGCTGACCAGGAGCTGGGTTGACCAAGCAGCCTCTCACAAGCAGCTTCTTCCCTGAGAAGTATCTGTTGTCACAGGCATGTAGCTTTTTTCTTTTTTTTAGGATTTTATTTATTTATTTAACACACAGAGAGAGATCACAACCAGGCAGAGAGGCAGGCAGAGAGGGAGAGGGGGAAGCAGGCTCCCCGCTGAACAGAGAGCCTGACGCGGGGCTCAATCCTAGGACCCTGAGATCATGACCTGAGCTGGAGGCAGAAGCTTAACCCACTGAGCCACCCAGGCACCCCACAGACATGTAGCTTTAAACCCCTAAACCTTCACCCAGTTTGTTTGTTTCAAGTCACTGTGGCTCCAACCCCAGCAAGCACAACCAGTAAGCCCCACTTTCATGGGGTTCCCACTTCTCAGAGGGCAGCAGCTTGAGCCAGATGTTCACATGGTGCCCCTCTGTGTGGCTCTAGCTGTACCAGAAGCTTCTAGAGAATGAGGACTGTGGCTTTTGAATAAAACTTGGGGCTTTGCCTGGTGCATAGTAGTTACTCAACTGTTAATGTCATGGAAGGACGGAGCTGGAAAGGACCTCATTGTTCATCCGTCACAACCGCCTCTAGTTACTGCTGGAGAAACTGAGGCCAGAGAGCAGAGAGGGAAAGGGCCTGTCCTAGGTCACTAGGTTGTTAAGAGCAAAACCAGGATCTCAAGCCATTTCTGCAGACTTCTAGCCCCACAGTTTTTCCATACACCACCCTAACTCTGCTTTATTTCTGACTTTGGCAAGAATTGCTAGAAGATCATGAAAAGCTGTCATCAGAGCCTGGGCTCAGAATAGGCCTCAGAGCCTTCCTTCCTCCCTACCCCTTATTAAGCACACAGACATCCTGGAAACTCCAAACCCCACATCCCCCAGATCACAGCTGTGGGAGCCTCTGACCTGCAGTAGCTTCTGTGGTCCACCTTGGCTGAGCAGTGGTGGGCAGAGTGGTTGGAGCCTTCCCTCCAGCCTTGCTGGCTGTCTTCAACATCTTGGCTAAGGCCGTGGTCTTGACTGAGGTGATGTTTGCCTCTCGGCTGCTGTTGGCCATAGTCAGGTGGACAGAAGGAAAAGGGCTCCTGCTGATGCGGACAGACCTATCGGTTTTGCTGTCTGTGGTAGGAGACTGTGAGAGGGTGGAGTTCTTGCTAGCGGCTCCGTGGCTGTGCCTGTAGGCCGTCGCAGGGAAAGTCACTTTACCTACAGTTGACCGGCTCTCTGTAGAGATTGTAACCGCTCCTGAGACCTCAGTGTCGCTTGACGTCTCCAGAGAGAGGACTGCAGTTTCTGCCAAGGGGCCAAGGCTGACTGTCACCAAAGTTGTGCTGGGGGTTGTGGGCTCGGCTGCTGTTGTTTCTCCTTCTATGGTGCTATTACCAGGTAGTGGGGTCTCAGCTGTGGTATCAGGTGTGGCTGGTTCCGTGGCACTGGCTGCTGACGAGGTCTCTGCGGAGGTCATGGTCTTGGTGAGGTGTGGTTCTGCTTCAGTGGAATCAAGCAAAGCTGACATGTCAGGGGGAGACGGGGCCTTTCCTCCTGTGGGGTCGAGATCTGCGTCTGAGGACCCAAGGGCGATGGCAGTTGTTATTATTTCTATAATGCTGCAGTTGGTAACCTCCATGTCAGTGATGCTGTAGGCAAGCAAGTCTTTAGCTGAAGTGGTCTGGTCAGGCGCCAGAGCCTGTGAGGTGGTGATGGCCAGAACTGAGTCGTCTGAGAAGGCGCTGCTGTCCGAGGCCAGGCCCTCGGCTTCTGCAGAAGTGTGGGCCGATGTCAAGACGTCAGTTATGGTCCTCTTTGCCTCTTCTGAGCTGTCATTGATACAAAGGATGTTCAAGGAAAATTCCCCAAGATCACTGCCTTTAACAGTCACCACTGTGGTCCCTCCAGTTCCCATGGGCCTGGTGCTTGTGCCTGATGTCTCCATAGCGGTGATCACAACTGTGAACTTGGACTGTGTCATTTGTGTGAAGGCCCTGGTCTCTGTTGCGGGAAAAGTGGTCTTGGAATTCCTGGTCTCTGCTTCTGAAATGGTGCTGGCCAGGATTAAGTTCCTATCAAAGGTCTGGGTGCTCCGGGTTTGAGTTTCCAAAGGGATGTGGCTTGGCACAGAGGTCTCAACAAGGTCAGTGGTCTGGAAGGCTCCCTCTGAATTTGTCCCAATCCCCAGAGTCACGGGAGGCTCGCCTGTGTGGTTTGTTGTCACCAAAGGACCTCGTCTGCTGGTGCTGGGGCCTGTGTTGGGTAAGACCAACATTGTAAGCCATGAGTCCCAGTGGACTAACTTCATACATGCTCTTGTGTTTATGCCCTGGGCACCCTGGGTGGAGGGTGGGGAGGGGAAGTTGCTTTTATGCCATTTTTCATCTATGCATACAAGGAAGAAGGAGGCGGTATCCTCAGGAAGACCAGTCCCATGTGTCAGCCATGGAACTGGGGTGGCCTGTCTAATGTCCTCTGATGACCCAGCTGAGGCAAGCAAGCCTCAGAATCTGATTGATTATTGGTCTGAAGCCATCAGAGGGAGTGTACGGGGCCAGGTTCCAGCTTCAAGGGGGAGCAAAGAAGGCAGAGGTCCAAGCGAGCCAAGAACTATGGAGCAGGGAGCACAACTCTCAGAACTTTCTGAAAGAATCCTTGTCACTTTCCCATTGATACTTTTCTCATCCAGCAGATGTTTCCCCATGTAAGTAAAAACACTTCAAGCCCAGGAAACATCTGTGGTTTTGTATTTAGAGGTAGCTGGGAGGGCTGGGGGGAGGTGAACCTCCAGAGAGAGAGTTGGTGATGGTTGCTGCAAAAGGAAAGGGAGCAGGAAGAGAGAGTCCTGGGGAAAGGGGCAAGCTTCCCATCCCTGCTCGTCTGACATGGCGGGGACGGGACCCCAGCACTATAGAAACAACGCACCAGCCATGTTCTGCAGGTAACTGTGAGCCGAGGAAGGCAAACATCACCCTTAAAGAGATGCTGCTAGCGTTTCTCCACAGGACAGAACATCTCTGTCCACTCGACAGCCCCTCGGAGGTTGCGTGAGCGGTGGGCTGGGTGGCACTCATTGCCTGGGGAGGCTACAGCAGGGTCTTTCCATGGGCAGACAAGCATGCCTCTCCCCTCTACAGAGTGGGCTCTCTGTAAGTGGGCTAAGGACCCTTTGGGGAGGGTTGCCAGACTTAGCAAATAAAAATACAGGATGCCCAGTTAAATTCGAAGTTGAATTTCAGATAAACAAGGAATAATTTTAATGATCAATTATGTTTTTAGTGTGTGTACTTCTCATGTAATATTTGAGACATACTTACAGAAGAAGCTTCGTTACTTGAAATTCAAATGTGTTTTATCCAGTAACCCTACTCTTGGAAGGAAAAGAATCAAAATGTAGGCCCCCTTTTCGGGGTTCCGATGATTTGAGGTGGTCTTTACTGAGGTCTACTGGTCCCAAAGTACCCAAGGACCCATGGAATTACAGGGCCATTTGGTGGCCTCTACCCTGGCTGTCAGGACGGGGCCCTGGGTCCTTAGTTTGTCTTCTTGTGTCCCTCCCTGAACCATAAAAGAGCACTGGGCCAGGAGACCAAAGACTGGGCTCCAGCGTTAGACCTGTTGCCCACTAGCTCTGGAGTCCCATGATTGACTGGTTCAAATCCTGACTCTGCCTCCTACCAGCCAAGCCCGTCACCAGACCTCTCCAAGCCTCCCTTGGGAACAAGGGTTACCCTACCTGCCTCGCAGGTGGTGGTGAGGACCAGAGGAGAAGGGGAATGGGAAACTCTTATATCCCAAAGCCTGCAAGGGTCATTAAGCATTCCTCCCCCAGCCTTGTCCTCTCCAAGAGGCATTTGAGAGCACACAACGTTCTTTAATGTGGTGAGAATGTCAGGCTGTCCCCACATGTAGATTAGATGAGTCATGACATATCCATTCTCATTAGATGTTCACAAATCATGCTTTTATGGGAATATACTTTTTTCTCCCCACTTCAAATCCCAAGATATTTCTCTGAGCTTCCTCAGTCCCCACACAGTGGAATCAAAGCCTTTCTGCATCAACCCACACAGCCTAAAGCCCAAACAGGTGCTCTTGGGGTTTGACCACCGACCTCCCCTGAAGAATTTTCTTTCTTTTCCAGGAGCCCCGTGATATCATCCTGCTGTGAAACCTAGTCGTGTTCCCCAACCCATAGCCTCTTCACACCCATTGGGATTCTCACACCCTCCACCCAAGTCTCCTACCCACCAGCACCTACCCACCTGGCCCTGTGCAGTGCTAGAATGGTGCCGCTCTCCTGGCCCATGCCTCAGATCAAACTGGCAGAGAGGACAGTGTGTGAGTTTTGGAACCAGAATCTGAGTCCCTGCTCTGCTGCTTACCAGCCATGGGACCCTGGCCAAGTCTCTGGGCTCCAAGCCTCCATTTTCTCATCTGTAAAATGGAACTAACAGTAGCTATTTCATAGGGTTGTGAAGGTTAGATTAAACTAAATGTAAAACTTGCAGCACAAGCTGGGCAGATCACAAGGGCATACAGGAGACAAAGTGGTCTAGAGGCTAGGTGCGTGCGGAATAAAATCCTGGCTTTGAAGGTGATTTGTTGAGTCCTGGGAAGCCTCAGTCCCATCACCTCTGGGGGCAGGGCTGGGTAGGAATAAGACTCCTGTCTCTCTCATGGGGTCATTGTGAGGATTAAAAAGACAGAGCACGGGGCGTATGGGACATCTCTGTACCTTCCTCTTAATTTTGCCATGAAACAAAAACTGCTCTAAAAAAATAATCTTTTTTTTAAAAAAAGATAATGCAGGATGTCGACAGAAAGGGAGACTATGTCTGGGGAGGTACAGGGGTGATATGGGAATCTCTGTATTTTCTGCTCAATTTTGCTGTGAACCCAAAACTGCTCTCCAACGAAAGTCTATTTTTAAAAAAACCACACAATGCATGCGACAAGCTTGGCACGGTTCCTATTACACCTCTAAGTTAGTTCTCTTCTTTCATAACGGCCCCGCCCCCCCTCAGAATCCACCCAAGCAGTCCGTGACAGACTTTTCAAGTTTTAAAAACTGTTTTTTAAAGGAAATCTGGGCTGGGAAATAAACTTGGAGGAGTTAGAACCTGGTCAAGCCACTTTCTTTGGCTTTAGTCAGACTTACCCCCAGAGGGTAACTGCCTGGCCCCTTCCACCGCTCCGCCTCACTTGCCCCCCTGACTCCCACGCAGAAAGACAAACCCACAGTCACCGCACAAGGACGTCACTCATTCTGTGGACTGCGGCATCAGATGTGCGTCAGCTGACACGCTGCCTGCACCCCGTTTATCAACAACAGGAATATTTCAGATGCAGCTTTACGGTTAATTGTAATTAACCCAAGAGGGCTGCTGGTACAGAAACTCACACCCAGAGCTCTGTCGGGAGAGAAGCCCTCGCCTCCTTACCTGCAGAGCTCCTGGGGGCCCCAGCCTCCCAGCAGAAGAGAAGGGGCAGAGTCAAGCCCCAGAGAAAGACCATCCTCAGGGGAGCTCCGGCCACCATCGCCCAGCAGGTCTGCCCACCACCTCGCACTGCCACCTTTTCCTGCTTCCTCAATCCAGGGAGGAGGGCGGGCCACCTGCCTTGGTGTGGCTAGGTAGTTTCCAGAATGCAGCCAAGTAATCACAAATGTACCGACTGAGAGCTGGCAAGGTGCATGTCACGGGCTGTCAGCAAGCTAGCCCTCCTGCCCACCCCTGGCCCAGTGACCTCTCCTCTCTGGAGGCTTGGAGGAGTTTGATTGTAAGATACGGAATCATTTCCACAGTGATATTCACCCCCTCAGTCCTGCAGCCACGGAGGCCAGGGAAGATGGTGTTTCACGTTTCCCCCCTTTTCTACAACCCTTCCTCCTCCTCCCACCCCTGTGCATGGGACTTAGACTTTTAGTTCAGTAGACCTAGGTTTCATTTCTAATCCTAGCCTTTATTAGTTCTGCCATCTAGGTAGAGCAAATGAAAGAAACTTTCTGAAGCTCAACTTCCTGTTCTATAAAATGGGCATCATCCTTACCTTGCTGGGCTGTTTTGTGAGGATTACACGAGAAAGTAAAGCTCTTACACAGTGCCTGCTACATACTTGTGGCTCATGGAATACATATACATCTGAGCTGCTCAATAAATGAGAGCCCTTGGGATGCCTGGGTGGCTCAGTGGGTTAAGCATTTGCCTTCGGCTCAGGTCATGATCCCAGGGTCCTGGAATCGAGTCGCACATTGGGCTCCTTGCTCAGCAGAGAGCCTGCTTCTTCCTCTGCCTGCCACTCTGCCTGCTTGTGCTCTCTCTCTCTCTCTCTCTGACAAACAAATAAATAAAATCTTTATTTTTTTTATTTTCTTTTTTTAAAGATTTTATTTATTTATTTGACACAGAGAGAGAGATTACAAGTAGGCAGAGAGAGGAGGAAGCAGGCTCCCTGCTGAGGAAAGAGCCCGATGCGGGCCTCAATCCCAGGACCCTGAGATCATGACCTGAGCCGAAGGCAGAGGCTTTAACCCACTGAGCCACCCAGGCGCCCTAAATAAAATCTTTAAAATAAAAAATAAATGAGAGCCCTCAGGTCATGAGATGGAGCCCCATGTTGGGTTCTATGCCTTGCGTAGAGTCTACTTAGGACTGACTCTCCCTCCCCCCCACAAAATAAATAAATAAAATCTTAAAATAAGTAAATAAGTGAGAATTCTGCCATCTACGGTGATCCTCAAGCAATAGAATGAAGGGACAGCCCCCCAAGCTCTGCAGGGGACAGGGTGGAGTGGGACTCTGACCTCTAATGTCTTTCCAATGATTCCTGTGATTCTGCAGCCCTGTCAGGGTCAGGATCACGTCCAGAGCCAGACTGGAGTGCAGGAGGGGAAAAGCACTAGCTGGGGGGAGGGAAAGGGTAGGTGTGCAGGTCAGAGTCACAGGGCCTGGGAGGAGGGAAGTGTGAGGGTGATGACTTAGGGAAGCTTACAGGATTTGGCCACCAGAAGGGGAGTGAGGCTGAAGCATATATTTCCAAATGCCCTAGAAAAGAATTTTAGCCCTTCCAGGGGCCAAGGAATAAGCTGTTATGGCCACGGCCAGTGGTGGACAAGGTACCTTGGGGATTTCAGGGTCAGAGTTTTGTGATGAAAGCCACTCTAGAGTAGAGTGGATCAGCAAAATCCCACTGCTGGGAAATTTGAAGGAAGTTCGAAGGAACTTCGAAGTGCAATCAGAAAACCTAAGTTGTTTCCGGCCCCATCCTTAACTGTGGCTCAGGAACTGTGTGATTTTGCCTTCACTGGGCTTCCATCAACAAGATCCTCTTGGCCATGCAGTCTAAGGTTCTGCCTTTGGGTGTGAGACCCTGTCTTCTAGAACTTCACCCTGTGCTGAGATAATGAACTCTGCTGCCTGAAAGAAGAAGGGAGTCATCCCAGAACATGAGGGGAGGAGGACTCCATGAGAAGAGGTGGAGGGGGTCCACTCAGAATACCGTCCAGCACCCGGAGTCCGAGATCTTGAACCCCGTTCCAACTACACCATTGACCTGTAGAGTACTCCTGACAGGCTGAGCCCTTCCACCCACCCATTCAACCTAAATCTTTCACTTTATCAAATGGGAGGATGGATTTCCCCTTGGGGGGTTTCCAGTGAGGAGAGGAGGCCCTAGGGCCACAGCAATGACCTGAATTCTGTTTGGCCTGTCTAGTAGCATGGGTGCGTGCAATCCAATGTGGGGCTTCCCTCTAGAGAAGATGGAAGGAACTCCAGCAAAAACAAAGAGAACTCTTAAATACAGAGAACGATGTGGTGGTGGCCAGAGGAGAGGCAGATAGGGGTGTGGGTAAAGAAGGGAGTAAGAGGTACACACTTCCAGTTACAAAATAAGTAAGTCATGGGAATGAAGAAAGCAAGAAGACAGAAGAAGGAAAGGAAAGGAAAGGCAAGGAAAGGCAGGGCAAGAAAAGAAAAGAGAAGAGAAGAGAAAAAGAAAAGAAAAGAAAAGAAAAAGAGAAAAGAAAAGATAAAAGAATGCACAGCTCCTTTCTGCCACTTCCCTCCCCTCCTGGGCAGCCTCTCTGCCCCGCCCAGGCTGGGAGAGGGACTTCCTCATTCCAGCAGCCAGTGGCTTAATCCACAGACTGAAGTATTCAGGTGCCTTTCTCATGCCCACCACGGACTTTTCACCATTTCCTTTCTCTTGCCATCATTTAAAATCAAGCGCTGAGCTCCAGCACAGTTGCCTATGATGGGCTCTAACCAGGAACCCACTGGCAGGAAAGCCTGGCTGAATACTTCCCTGGGTTTCCTGAATTTTGTCTGGTCCATCTTCCTCTACACCTGGGGGAATTTCCAAGCCTGATCACATGACTGTTGGCCCTGGGACCATAATAATCAAATCCAGAAAGTTTCTGGACCTTTTTTTTCTTCCCAGCCAAATTCAGCTCTCACCCTGAATGAGCATCCGAGTCTGGTTTCATTAACTTAACAAACATGTGTGGAGCACCAACTATATGCCAGCCACTGCTCTAGGCATTTGGAATCCGTCACTGAGTGAAAGAGACCCCTGACCTCATGGAACTAACTTCCTAGTGAAGAGAGATGCCAAACAATAAACACAATAAATAAGTGAATTATGTAGTGATGAATACTATGGGAAAAAGAAGGAAAAAAAGATAAAAACCTGGTATGGGGGTGGGGGGCAGGGGGAAGATGCAGTTTGCTGTGTTAAATAGCATGGTGAGATCTAAGGGATGATCTGAAATTGGTGAGAAGGTTAGCCAGATTCATTCCTGGGAAAGAGCATTCCAAGCAGTGGGAACTGCTAGAGAAAAGTCCAGAGGCCTAAGGCAGGGTCAAGTTCAAGGAGAACCGAAGTGCCTTGGACTGGAGCCACGCTGGGGGGCAGAATAGGGGAATAGGGGGACAGGGTGATGGGGGATAGATGAAAAAAGGCCTTGCCAGCCTTGGCGCCGGTACTCTGAGTGAGGTGGGAACCACCCCTGGGGAGTTTTTCAGCAGAGAAGTGATGGGATCTAAGTTTAGAAGGATCACTCTGGCAGCTGTGCTAAGAATGGGATGCTTTCTCCCCAGTCTGGGCGAGATAAGGGTGGCTCTGACTGTGGGGGTACCAAAGGACGTGGTGGGAGTTGGTCAGATTCTGGATATATTTTGAAAATAGAGTCCACGTGATTTCCTGCCAGGTTGATGTGGCATGTCAAAGAAACAGAAGCCAAGAGTAAGTACAAACTTCTCAGAGTGACTGGATGGCTCAGTCATTTAAGTGTCGGATTCTTGATCTCAGCTCAGGTCTTGATCTCAGGGTGGTGAGTTCAAGCCCCATGCTGGGTGTGGAGCCTACTTTAAAAAAAAAAATAAAGAGAGAAAGAAAGAGAGAAATCAAAGAAAAAAAAGTACAAACTTTTCAGCTTGAACAACTGGAAGGATAGGGCTGTCATCAGTGTCTTTTGGGCCTGGCTCTTTGTCATCAGAGTATTTAGAAGCCCTCCCCCCACAATAAAACCAATGCATATTGGAGGGATGAATCTGATTCAGGACAAGGATTATCAAGGAAAGCTCAAAGCACCAGCCTGCGAAGAGTCTGATAAAAGAGTCAACTTGGTCAAATGTCCTTGAAATACAAGGTTGTAAATCTGCTCAACTACTGAGTTATAGCCTAGCTCCATAGCTCACAGCTAAATGGTTCTGGATTTGTCAGGAGGAGAAAAATTTTGCTCCTCCAACCTGGGTCCAGTGATTGAGGACCTGCAAATTAATTGAGAACAGACAGATGAACAGGAGAAAAGACCAAGTTTATTGACATGGGCCCCAGGAAGTTGCTCAGTATTGAGTAACTCACTGAATAACTAGAGCTCAAGTCTTATATACCAAACATAATGAAGGAGTAGGAGTGGAAGAAGTGGGGGAGGAGGGTTAGGACTTCTCTGGGAAGGTATGGAAAGTTCTACTAGGCAGTCTGTCTCCACGGCAGCTGAATGGGTTAGAAAATCACTCAGAGGGAGATTAATGGCAGCTGTATTTTTGGAAAGTTCTGCTTAAGTCAGTTAAGAAAGGTTCAGATAACATTTCTTTCTATATCTTCCAAAGCTCCAATGTTTCTACTTTAAAATATCTTTATATCTACTCTGGGGGTCCACATGTGTCTCTACAAGTTCAAAATGTGGAGTATGCACAGATTGTTTAGATGAGATCCTGTCAGGCAGATTTACCACAGGAAGGGTGATGAAAATAACCTAAATTTGCAAGGACCTGAGAATGGGCCCACCCTACACTAAACCCTATTCCTTGTGCTATAGTGTAGGAAACTCTAGGGAGTCCTCTGTCCACTTGTTCTTTCATCTCCTTATTAGGAAATAATCCACATGCTGTAAGCTACATCAATCCTACAATTCAATGAATTTTTACATATGAATATACTCAGGAGGTATCCACCATTCAGACAGAAGACATTTTCTATTTTTTCTCAATAGACTCCCTCGTGTTCCCTTCCAGTCAATATCTCCCCCCACAACAAATCATTCTTACCTCCATGACCATAGACTATTTCTACCTATTTTTGAACTTCATACAAATAGAATTATGAATACACATTCTTTTGTGTCTGGCTTCTTGTTTTTAACATTATACCTGTGAAACTCAGCTGTGTTGTGTGTACTAGTACTCCATTCTTGTTTGTTGTTAGATAGCATTCCATTGTATAAAGTATACCACAATTTATTTATCCATTTTCCTACTGATGGACATTTGGATTGTTTCCAGTTTTCCACTATCCTTTTTTTTAATTTTTAAAAAAGATTTTATTTATTTATTGAGAGAGAGAGAGATCATGAGCAGGGGGGAAGGGTAGAGGGAGAAGCAGACTAGCCGCTGAGCAAGGACCCAGATGTGGGGTTCGATCCCAGGACCCCGGGATCATGACCTGAGCCAAAGGCAGACGTTTAACTGACTGAGCCACCCTGGCACCCAGTTTTTCACTATTCTGAAGAAAGCTGCTGTGAACAGTCTCCCATATGTTTTGGGTATACATACCTAGGAGAGGAATTGCTGAGTCACTGGACATATATGTGTTTAGATTTTGTGTATTGTATCCAACAGTTTTCTAAATCAATTGTTCCGGCTTCCACTACACCAACAACATATGAGAATTCCAGTTGCTCCATACTCTCCTCAACACCTGGTATCATCAGTCCTTGTAATTTTAGACATTCTTATGAGGATGGATTTCTTGTTGTAATTTGAAGCTGCGTTACTAACTCGGCTTGTAATGCAAGGCCTCCGTTTCCCCAGGACTTTTCCCAGGTGATAGGCTGCTGCCAGGGAAATGACTTTCCCAGGGAAGGCGTTTGGAAGACACAGGGAGGGAGGACAGAGGGGCAGATAGAGATGGAAATGAAATATGCACGCACATGTGCACACACACGGACGTTCAACTAGAGAGAAATCTGTGCCGGGGTTAGAATATCTCAGAAACTGTTCCTTCAGTTTGGATAAACTTAACTATGGGCACCCTCGCTGGGATAAAGGGATGATATAGGAGCGACAAGAGGAGATGGAGTTTTGGACCATTGGAAGGAAAATAAGCACTGAGTGAAGAGAGGGAAAGAGCCCACAAATCAGCATCTTTGGGCTCTCTATGAGGCCCATGGGTTGATCCCAACTGGAGAGGCCACATCCCACAGAACCTCACCTGAAAAGCACTTCCTAGCAATGAAGGGAGATCCCAGGTTCTGGTTGTATGAGGTGCATTCTTCCAAACAGAGCCCAGATCTGTCCCTTCCCTCAGGCTTCTCCGGCCCTGGGCAGGAGAAGAAATCTGTGGTTGGAAGAGCTGGAGCAGGAAAGCCTGTGTACCGGGAAGCCAGGGGGTGGAACACCTTTTGTGCATCATTCAAGTCCTTTTGGCCTTGCTTCCTACTCCAGCCACTGCTACAGTGACCAGCTTTCCTGGAGTGGTGGGAAAGTGCCTTGCCACATTCCATTTGCTCTCTCCCAGGTTTTGCTTGATGCCAAGCCTTGGGATGCTTCTGGGAGCTGCTCTACTCTCACACACCAGCAACAAAGAACTGAGAGAATTAGCACCTGGGGGAGCAACCTTTAAACCACGAGAATGGGAGGTGATGGATAGATACTTCCTATTTCATCCCCAGGACAGATGGTTCTTTTAAAACATTTCATAAGGCTGTTTAGAAGGCCCCACAGGATCAAGCAACCAGTCAGCCATGGCAGGGCCAACTGGATAATAATGTCTTCGTGCTGGCTCTCCCTTATACTCTGTTACTTCCCTTTCCCCTCACCCCTGCTCTTTTGAATTCTGTTCCCAAATAAATTATTCAGTTTCTGCTTTCAGAGAAACTAAGCTAAAACAGAACCATTGGCAGATAACTGGGCTCTTAGAGGGCCGGCCCCCTTTGCCATAAGCATTTACTTAGAAACCAGTGTTCAGAATGAACAAAAACCTAGAGAGAGGCATGGACAGGGATAATGGGTAATTCCATTTAGTTGGAACATAGAAACAGGGAAGAGGACTAACAGGAGATAAAGCCAGAAATGTGTCTTGGAGCCCTGCTATGGAGGACTTTGCAGCCATGTATGGGAGGCTAGCGTTTGTTCTGGAGACAATGGGAAGCCAGTGATGGTTTTCAAGTGATGGTTGGCAATACCAGAGCTCTGCTCTGAGCAGTACAATGTGAGCAGAGACCAGTCAGGGGAGAGCCCGAGGCAAGAGGGTGAGTGAGGACACTGACCTTTGGCAGAGGGACTATAGAAGGAAGAGACGGAAACCGTGTGGTGAAGTAGAAGTAGAAAGACTTGGCCCCTTGCAGAGGAAGACCAGCGGCAGACAGAAGTGAAAGAAGATCCTGAGGCCTAGAATGCAGGAGGCTGAAGGGTAGGGATCTATTCACTGAACAGGAGAAGGAGGAGGGGGGCTGAGAGAAGGCGATGGGCTCAGCAGACCCCAAAGTCCCCCGGCATCACATCACCCTCCTGGAGCTTTGAAATCCTCACACAGTGGAACTCCCGGGAGGCCAGTCCCAACCCACCAGAGGAAGCTCCCCCTGCCTCTCTTTTCACCCTGGGAAGACAAATGGGTGGGCTACAGGGCTCAGACCAGGCTATCTGGGGGCTCATAGGCAATGACACGGTGCCTGGGAAGGAATATTGAGGAAGGAGGAAGATACCACTTAGGCAAAGGGGTGCTAGTTTGTCATTTGCCACTTTCAAGAAACGTTTGCTTGAAACCAAATTCACTGTAACCACCACAATGAATTCCATGAGCCAAATTTATGTTTTACTCTGTAGGGATGATTTTTTTTTAAAGATTTTATTTATTTATTTGACACAGAGAGAGAGATTACAAGTAGGCAGAGAGGCAGGCAGAGAGACAGGGAGAGGAGGAAGCAGGCTCCCCACTGAGCAGAGAGCCCGATGTGGGCCTCGATCCCAGGACACTGAGATCATGACCTGAGCCGAAAGCAGAGGCTTTAACCCACTGAACCACCCAGGCGCCCTGTAGGGCTGATTTAAATGTGTTTATGACAATTGCAGATTTCCGTTTTCCTCTGGTTGAGCCAATGTGGAAACACGCAGGATAGAAGCCAAGAGACAAGCACACTGTGTCCAGTGATGAGGCCCCAGCAGGCCTGGCAGTGGTGGGGGCTAGGGAGGAGCTTCACAGGAGACATCAGGCTGTCTTCTTGATTCCCTTCATGGAGATGGAGAGAGGCATCCCTGGGAGGCTGGTTTGGAAAAGTTGTTGGACCTAAGTGAGCAGGAAGAAAAGGCCTGTACCTTCTCCAGCTTCTTTGCATGGCCCCGAATAACAGCTAAGGTCTTGCTGTACATCAACCAAGGCCCTTTTGCAATAGCTCTACAAGGCAAGCTGTAGGACACAGATGAGGACAGGGAAGTGGGAAGGAGGTACTTCAGGTCACCCAGGTCCTAAGTGGTAGAAACAGGATTTGAACCCAGGTGTTTCTGGCTCTTGAGTCCGTGCTCTTTCTGTTGTACCATGCTGCCTTCCTTTTTGCCCAAGGCTCATAATATACTAGAGTAGGGGCCAAAGCCTCTGCTCCACTGCTGGGCGGAAAGCTCTGGACAAGTTAGGGCTGAAGCCAGGTCACAGAAAAAAAAAGAGAATGAAGAGTGATTTAGAGATGATGCTGAGAGCCACCACCCATACTTTATAGGCCAAATCTGACTTTCTGCAGGTTTTTTGGTACAGATCACAAGTTAAGAATGCTTTTTACATTTTTAAGTGGTTAAAAAAAGTCAAAAGACTATTTCGTGACACATGAAAATGATATGAAATTCAAGTGTCCGTGTCCATGGTCAGGAACCATGATTACTAGCCGGAAAACCATGGCTGCCATGGAGCTCTGCCCCAGCTCAGGTCTCTTTTCCCACTTGGTATTTGGTCCTTGACTTTGGGGTCTGGAGGCCAGGGAGGCAGGAACAGGTTGTCACCACCCCTTCTGGGAGAATCTCTAGGGCACTCACTATGCTCTGCATCCAGTCTAGATTGTGTCTCGCAGGGCGCGGGGGCTTCTCCATCCTCAGAACCATCTGCAGCACCATCTTGGTATTCTGAGAAGCTGAGAAACACAAGGTGAAAGCTCCTGTCCTCATTCCTGACTCCCACACCTTCTCCTGCTGCCTAACATCCTTAGCCTCTCTCTGTAGATGCCTGTGTTCCCTCAAAAGTCTACATGGGTCAGGTTAAGAGGCATCTATATGGCAAGAGATGGAAGGGCCGTTAGGTGGAGCCCAATCACCCCCCTCCGCCCCCTGATCCCCAACTACCAACAGCATAATCTCTCCTTATGGAGATCTGGGAAAGTGGGTAAGAGGGGAGCAGCGGGTGGTGAGGAGCAGTGGGGAAACAAGGCCATAGGAATGTGTGGGCATTTTTGATATGAAATGGACAAAATACAAGGATCTCAGGAGTTTCAAGGACCTCCTTGGCCTTGGCCGGAGGTGCATGGAGGGGGCTTCATCTGTTCATCACAGCATCCAGCTCCACTGTCATGTGTTACCCGGGTTGCAGAGGGCATGGTGGTCTGGGCAGCAGTCTGATGCCACGTGGCAGAATTCATCACAGTAGCAGCTTCCTCTCTGGCAGAGGTGGTCTGTTCCAAGGCAGCAGAGAGGCTGGGGTTGGGAGCAGCTGCCTGCAGAAAAAGGGACATTAAAAAGAGACAGATGTAAGGGCGCCTGGGTGGCTCAGTCAGTTGAGCGTCCGACTCTTGGTTTCAGTTCAGGTCATGATCGCAGGGTTATGGGATCGAGCCCCACTTTGGGCTCCTCGCTGAGCAGGAAGTCTGCTTGAGGATTCTCTCTCCCTCTCCCCCTCCACCTGCTCTCTCGTTCACTCTCTCAAATAAGTAAATCTTAAAAGAATTAATTCAAAATGGAGCACAGACCTGAACATAAGAGTTAAAACTACAAAACTCTTAGGGGCAAACTTAGATGTAAATCATCATGGTCTTGGACTAAGCAATTTCCCAGATATGACACCAAAAGCACGAGTGACAAAAGAAAAAAATATACCGGACTTGATCAAAATTTTAAAGTTTTGTGCTTCTAAGGATAGTATCAAGAAGGTGAAAGGACAATCCACGGAATGGGAAAAAATATCTGCAAATCACACATGCAATATGAGAATTTTATCCAGAGTATGTAAAGAACACTTACAGCTCAACAAAAAAAGACAAATTACCCAATTTTAAATGGGCAAAGGATATATCCAAAGAAGACAATACCAATAGCAGATAGGCACATGAAAGGATGCTCTAAAACATTTGTTAGCAAGGATATGCAAATCAAAACCCCAGTGAAATACCGCTTCGCACCCATTGGGAAACAAGTGTTGGTGAGAATGCGGAGAAATTGGACCCCCCCACACACATTGTTGGTGGAATTGAAGAATAGAATAGTGCAGCCACTCTAAAAAACAGAGAAAAACAATTTGGCAGTTCCTCAGAATGTTTAACATAGAGTGAGAACCATGTAATGCAGCAATCCCATTTCTGGGTATAGACTTAAGAGAATTGAAAATACACGTTCCCATAAAAACTGGTACATAAATGGTCATAGGAACATTATTTGTAAGAACCCCAAAGTGGGAACAAATCAAATGTCCGTCAACTGATGAATGGATGAAACAAACTATGGTCCACCTACACAATGGGATATTATTCAGCCGTACAAAGGAATCAAGTACTGATACACACTACAACATGGATGAATCTAGAAACATTATGCTGAGTGAAAGAAGTCAGTCACAAGCAGTCACATACTATATGATTCCATTGACGTGAAATGTCTACAACAGGAAAGTCCCTAGAGACAGAAAGTAGAGTAATGGTTGCCAGGTGCCAGGCAGTATGGGGAACAGGGAGTGACTGCTGATGGGTATGGGGCCACTTCGGAGTGTGAACAAATGTTCTGAAATTAGGCAGTGGTGTTGTTTGCATGACTCTGAATACACTAGAAACCACCAAAGTGTACACCTTAAAGGGATGAATTTTATGTTACATTCATTATACCTCAGGAAAGGTGTTATTAAAAAGAGAGGCACAAGAAGGAGACGATGCTGAGAGAAAAAGAGAAGAACAAGAGACAAGAGGGAGACAGGAGGAGTAGGTTGGCGGGGGTGGGGCAGCAAGGAAGAAAGAGAAACCATAGAGAAAACAACAGACGGAAGTGTGACAAGAGGGACAGAGAGAAACCCCACAGAGCTGGAGGAAGGTCTCCATGGTCCCTACTCAAAAAACAGTTTCATCAGCCCTATTTCCGACCATTTTATCAAGTTGACAATTCAATTATACCGACCATTGTCTATTCACTACAAAGCAAGGGGGCGTATCTTCTTTAAGGGAAGAGGAAAGCAAGGCATTGGCAGGTAGGGACGCGGCCCAGGTCATCTGGGAGTCGGTGGCTCAGGTGGGAATGAGCCCCAGGAGTTCTCACACCCAGGACTCTCAATGCAGTTCTTCCCCTACTCTACTTTGACCTACCCAATCACCTCCTGTTAGGTTAGCACCTGCTTTGTTTAGGGATAAACTTGAAGCCCTTCCAAAGTTGACAAGATCAACATGGAGCTGGCCCCTGAGAGAATGGGGGGCTGGTATGGCCAACCCAGCCTGTTATGGAAACAGAAGCCAGCAGGTATCTGGTGAAAGGGGAACAGCGTCCTGGGAGGTCAGACCTCTCAAGGTGATGGCGGGCTAGGCTGGGGTGGCAGCCTCTGAGTTTGGCCTGGCTTCTGCCTCTTGTTGAGCTAGAACCTCCTGTAAATGATTAGTTCCCCTTTTCACATCATCCCCTCCTCCTGAGTGCTTGGTTCAGTGTCAGGGTGTCACCAATACCAACGGTGGATCAAAGAGGGCTGGACGTGGAAAAAAGCCCCAGAGACTATCTGAAACGAGAGTTGTAGCCCATTTGTGAGTCAGAAATCAATTCAGTGGTCATGACCAGCATTTAAGTGGAATGAAGTGGAATGGAATGGAATAGAATAGAATAGAATAGAATAGAATAGAATAGAATAGAATAGAATAGAATAGAATAGAAAATATCCACATACATTGTTTATATAAGTGTAAGTTGTTTGGAGTTCTTTTTGAAATTTTTGTTTGTTTTTATATACATGTATGTATGTACTAAATCACTGCATAAAATATATTTACTAATGTAGATGGTGGCCAGAAAAATTTGAAAGCCACTAATCTAGAAATGAAAATTTTCCAAAGGTCATGCTTGAGTGGGTGACAGAGCTGGAGGTAGAACCAGGATTCCTGACTTCTTCCCTGCTTTTCCCACCATACCAAGCTTCTCATTCAAAACACCTGCTGTCGCACTTGCTAGCAATCTCTGTCCATTTCTAAACACCCTGCACACTGCTGCTTTGAAGCCTGGGCTGAAGCTCTTTCCTCTGCGTGAATTGCTGTTCCCTCCCATAGCTACTAAAAGAAAACATCCTTATCCTTCAAGGTCATATTTAAATTCAATCTTCCCTGGGTTGCCAAGGAACAAGCTCATTATTCTGAAAATGAAAAATGAAGAATTAAACAATTATCCAGCCTTGCCACTTTGTGGCAAGGATCTGACAAGGGAAAAGACTTCATAGAAGAACTCCAGCCAATAAATGCAGAAGGAGTGATAGAATTAGAAAGCCAGCATGTGACAACCCCTAATTGAAAAAAATGGATCTATGCAACAATTGTCACTGGGGTTAAAACCATCAGAGAAAGGTTGAGGGGGGAGGTTTATAATGGACCTAGAGCAGATGTGTCTGGCTGATGAAGTTGAACACAGGGAAATAGGACCAGTAGGCTTTGTGTGTCTCCTTCAGGAAGCCAGAGGAAATACACGGTCCCACATATGGTATGTTCTTGACAGAAGAAATGAACCTTAATTACCAGGTTTCAGGAAATGCGGGGGTCGGAGGCACATCCACATAGGTTCAATCAGATAAATCCAGAATTCTACAGGACATTCTACATGACAAATGACCTAGTTTCTTCAATAAAAAACAACATGAAGAAAAGGAAAAAGGGACTGAGAGATTTGAAGAGGCTTAAGAAACAGACCAGTTAAATGCAATGTTTGGATCCTGATTAATTAAGCTGATTGCAAAAAGGTCTTTTTGAGAATTGGAGAAATATGAATAGGTATTATATGGTAGCAAGTGCGTATCCGGGTGGCTCAGTCGGGTTAAGCATCTGCCTTCAGCTCAGGTCATGATCCCGGGGTCTGGGGATCGAGTCCCGCATCGGGCTCCCTACTCAGTGGGGAGCCTGCTTCTCCCTTTCCTTCTGCTGCTCCCCTGCTTGACTGTTGCTAGCTCTCTTGCTCACTGTCAAATAAATAAACAAAATCTTTTTTAAAAATGGTAGTAATTATTTTAATTATTTCAGTTTTCATAAGGTATTGTGGCTACATTTTTTTAATAGGGTGGATAAGAATTTAGGCAAAACATTGGTAATTCTGAAATCAGCCAATAAGAACACTGGGTTCATTATACTATCCTCTCTCTTTTTGTGCATGTTTGAAAATTTCCATAATAAAAAGATTTTTTTAAAGAAATTTGATCTATTCCAAGAGACCTACCTACATTCACCCAACTGGGAGGGAAGGGATTAATTACATTTATCGGGATTAACTTATTCCTTTTACTCTTAAAACCTATTGATTCTAGCCTTTACTGTAGCATTAATCCCCGTCTGTTATTACAGCCTTCTTTCTGGAGGTGTGTATCTGCCTTCCCTACCAGCTCATCCAAGGTAAGAAATGCATCACTCTAGTGCTGATGTCAAATAATTTAAATTTAATTTAATTTAAAAACTCTGAATTGAACTTGGGCTCCCACAGTGTCCAAGGTCAGGACACAGTTATAGCTCATGACCAGTCCTGACTGGTTCTATCACAACAATGATAGTACAGGAAGAGACCAAGTACCCATTCATTCATTCGTTCATTCATCCATTTTATTCTGTTGAGTGACTCTCTGAGCCAGGTACCATGGTGGATCATGGACATATATTCTAGTGTTCTGCCCCATGAGACCCTGTGAAAAAAAACACCTTCCAGGATCTCAGTCTAGTGAACAGTGTCGTCAAACTCTCAGTCACCAGATCATTGCCATGCTGGACAATTAGTGCTCCACCCCATCTAGGAGGAAAGAGCCTCGAGATTTGGTGGAGGAACAGTGAGCCCATCAGAAAATGGCTTCCTAGTGAGGAGGCAAAAGTTCAAGTGACTCTGTGACCGCCATCCTGTTGGCTTCAGACCAAGAAGCTAGTGAAAGTGACAAGCTGGGGGCCAGACAGGAGTGGGTGAGAGACCTAATAATAGAACATGCGAAGAGTTTGTGCCCTTCCAGAGCAATACTCCTGAAACATCTCTGACAATTTTATAGAGAAGAGAGCAAGTGTGCTGGGAAAGGGTGTGGCCAGGGGAAACGGGGCAGCTTTTTCCTCCCCTCTGCAGTTCCCTGTGATCCTGCTCCAGCCCCAAACTTATGAATCCCACTCAGCAAAACTGAAGTGTCCCCAGAAGTCCTTTCCACAAAGCAATTTAATAACCTACCTGTTGTTACTGCTTAGCATGCCCCTGGAGGCTCCCTTTCCCACAAACAGTATTCCTACCAATGGCGTTTAGTTTTTCTCACAAAAAGCCTTCTATTAAATATAACTTTATCATCCTGTCCCATTTCCAGGATATTTTAGCCAAACAAATTGCTTGGTGCCTGGCAGATGCCCCTTGAGTCTGCCTATTTTTTGGATCTAGGCTTGCACACCACCTTCCCGCCTATCTCCCCCACAGTGCACGTTCTAGAGCCCCATGCTGCCTCTGCTCGAAGGAACCTCTTTCGGACACTCCTCTGGGCTCCCCAACCAAAACAGACCTTCCCAAACAAATCACCCAAGGACATCTTATACATACGAAGGTGGATGGATCCACAGGAAAGCCACATTAAGCACAAGCTGGTGCTGAGTAAATGAATTATTTAATGAATTAGAGAACGTTAGCCCCCTAGGAGGTGAATCATGCCAGGAACAAAAACAATTGAATGAATGAAAAAAACCAGCTTCCTTTGCTCCTCACCTGTCTCCTGGTTTGGGGCCACAGGGCTCAGCCACAGCAGGAGGAGGAGAACCAGACACATGGCTGCAGGCACTGAGCAGACACAGAGTGTTCCAAGGACCAAGGCCTGGTCTTTTAATCCTCACCCATCTCAGGAAGGTCATTTGGTGAGGGGCCTCTGGGGAGGGGCCAGCTCACACTGGGCAGCCACTGGCAGGAGGCAGGTGTGTGGCACCAAGACAGCAGCACAGGTGTCCCAGCTGCTTGGCATAGTTCATACAAGCAGAGGCAAGAAATGAAAAAAAAAATTATTTTTCCCATCTCCTGGGGCTTCCAGACCTGTGGGAGGAGCAGAATCAGAGAAAACAGAATAATATTGCTGTCAGGGATTTTGGTGATCATCTAATCTGAATCACACACCCCCACCCCCATTTTATAGATAAGGATACTGAGGCCCAGAAGCACCACAAGTTCATACAGCTCAGTTATCGTGGAGCTGAGATGAGAACCTTGACCTCCTGGCTCCTGCTGCAGTATTCTTTCAACCAGACTATAGTGGAAGTATTCGGAGATGTGACCCTGGGAGGATGCATCGGCAAGGAAATTCAACTGAGCGGCTCTATTCCCCAGAGTTGGTATAAGTTGTCTACACCACAGAGCTACTAGAATGCTGACAGAACAGAAGGTCGGGGCTAAAATTCTAAATTTAAGTGGTGCCAGGGAGGCTCCATCAGTTAAGTGGTTGACTCTTGATTTCAGCTCAGGTCATGATCCCAGGATTGTGAGCTCTGAGGGACCTCAGCACTGAGTTGGCTTGGGATTCTCTCTGTCCCTCTCCCTCCACCCCTCCCCCCACTCACGCACTCCCTCCCTCTCTCTCTCTCTCTCAAAAACAAAACAAAAGAGAACAGGAGAAGGTTGAGGGATAGAGATTCACGGGGACTATCTACCACAGGAAGATGGGAAAAGTGAGGTGACCCACTAGGCCCTTTGGGAAGGCCTAACTGAAGTCTGGAACCAATCACTACCCTCCACCCAACCAGATGCCTGCTGAATGCCTGCAAGAGGCCCAGGGTCTGCTGTAAGAGCCAGTGAGTGCCTAAGACAGACTCAGCAGCCATTCCTCACCACACCCTGTCACCTTCCACTGTAGGGACAGGAAAGTTTACTTCTTGCTTTCCAAACCTCCCTTCCCTTGGTCATTAGCCATACAGTTCTGGCCAGTAAAACATAGACGGAAATGATCTGGAGAACTTCCAGAGCTTAGCTTTCTTTCTTTTCTTTTTTTTTCTTTTTTTTAAAGATTTTATTTATTTGTTTATTTGACAGAGAGAGAGAGAGAGATCACAAGTAGGCTGAGAGGCAGGCAGAGAGAGAGAGGAGGAAGCGGGCTCCCTGTGGAGCAGAGAGCCCGATCCGGGGCTCGATCCCAGGACCCTGAGATCATGACCTGAGCCGAAGGCAGAGGCTTTAACCCACTGAGCCACCCCAGGCACCCGGAAGCTTAGCTTTCTTACAAAAGGGACAAGAGAGCTTGCTGAGCTCCCCCTCTCCCTTCTGCCTGTCCCCCATGGCATGTGGGGACATTCCACAGTCATGAGACAAGAGTTGCACAAGGATGAAAAGGCAACATGCTGTGGATGGAAGAAGGCCTGGGCCCCAAAGATATCACTGAGCCAGAGTCAGCCACTGCCAACTTCGGGGCTTCTCGGTATTTGAGGACGATAAACCTCCATTCATCCATCTCTCTTAGTTGGGGCTTCTGTAACATGTAACTGAAAGCATAACCATGCAGTGATCATCTTTTGGAAGTGCTCAGACCAGGCTGGAAGGGAAGGCCTGGTGGAGACTGCCCTTGGTGGGAGGTTGGATACAATGACCGGCAGAAGTTCCTTCCATCTTAGAGATTCTGGATGCTGGGAAATGGGGAATACCCTTTCCCTTTCTACCAGCCTCTGAATAGTTGCTGCAGGGGACACAGAAAGACTCAAGGGCTCTCAGGACTCTAAATGCTTTCTGTAACTTTGTCATATCCTTAAAACTCATCAGTTGATTTAACGGTGCTATTTAAGCACCTATACTCAGCTGACACTGAGGATCCAACAATGAATAAGACAGACAGAGTTCTGCCTTCAAGAAGCTTCAGCCTAGTGGTAAGAAACATACAAACGGGCAATTACAAGACAACGTTACAGTGAGAGGGAGAAGCAGGGGAGGGGGACCAAAGGGGGGGCCTGGAAAGTGGGGGTGGAAGGGATGGTGCTACAAAGACTTCCTTAGGATAGTGCTTATCCCAAAACTTAGAAGAGGAGTAGAAGAGGAGGTGGAGCACTGACTAGGAAGGGAGAACATTCTAAGCAGAGGGAATGATGCGTGTAGAAGAATTCATGCTATATAATCAATTCTTATCATTCATTTCAATTACTATACAGAATGGCATTATGAGAGGAATGTAAAATAGTACAGCCATGGTGCAAAATAGTATTGTGGTTCTTCAAAAAATAAAAAGAGAATTGCCATATGATGCAATTTCACTTTTAAGTCTATACCAAAAGAACAGAAAGCAGGGACTTGAACAGATATTTGTACAGTAATGCTCATAATACCATCATTCACAATAGACAAATATTCATCAATAGTGAGTTGATAAACAAAATGTGCTAGATGCACACAGTGGAATATTATTTAGTTTTAAAAAGGATGGAAGTTCTGATACATACTACAACGTGGATGGACCTTGAAAACATCATGCTATCAGAAAAGTACAAATCAAAACCACAATGAGTCAGAATGGCTAAAATTAACTAGTCAGGAAACAACAGGTGTTGGCGAGGATGGGGAGAAAGGGGAACCCTCTTGCACTGTTGGTGGGAAAGCAAACTGGCATAGCCACTCTGGAGTTTCCTCAAAAAGTTGAAAGTAGAGCTACCCTACGACCCAGCAATCGCACTACTGGGTATTTACCCTAAAGATACAAATGCAGTGACCCGAGGGGCACCTGCACCCCAATGTTTATGGCAGCGATCTCCACAAGAGCCAAACTATGGAAAGAGCCCAGATGTCCATCGACAGATGAATGGATTAAGAAGATGTGGTATATATATACGACTCAGTCATCCAAAAAATGAAATCTTGCTATTTACGATGACGTGGATGGAACAAGAGGGTATCATACTAGCCAAGTAAGTCAACCAGAGAAAGACAAATCATATGATTTCACTCATCTGTGGAATTTAAGAAACAAATTGGAGGAGCCTGGGGAAGGGAGAAAAAATAAAGCAAGATGAAATCAGAGAGAGAGACAAAACATAAGAGACTCTTAATCATAGGAAACAAACTGAGAGTTGCTGGAGGGGTGGGCAGGGGTGGGGGGTGGGGGTATGGGGTATCTCTGTGACGGGCATTAAGGAGGACAAGTGATGTAATGAGCACTGGGTGTTGTATACAAGACTGAGGAATCACTGACCTCTACCTCTGAAACTAATAATACACTGTATGTTAATTAATTGAATATAAATTTAAAAATAAAAGATATGACAACTAAAAGAAAAAGAAGACATCATACTAAGTGAAATAACCACATACAAAGAAACAAATATGGTATGACTCCACTTACATGAGGTACAAGGAATGGTCAAATTAATAGAGAAAGAAGACAGAGCCACAGTTATGAGGGGCGGGAGGGGGCGCGGGGTAACAGAGCTACTGCTGTTCAGTGAGTATAGGGTTTCAGTAGGTGTGGTGACAAAGTTCTGGAAATGGATATGATGATGGCTCCAGAACAACATGAATATACTTAGCAAAGGGAATATAGAAATATATTGTATGGCAATAGATGGTGAGTACACTTAATTGTGGTAAGCATTTTGTGACCTTACGTCGTAGGCCTGAAACCAATACGGTATTGTATGCCAACCATACTTCAATTAAAAAATAATAAATAAAATAGAAAAAATGAAATCAAATAATTTTCAAAAGCCAATGTGAATGTATTTAATATACTGAAATGTACATTTAAAATAGTTAAAATAGTAAATTTTGTGTTATGTATATGTGATCACAATAAAATCTATTACATTATGAGGTGTTTAAAAAAGATTTTATTTATTTATTTTAGAGACAGAGAGCGAGCAGGGGGGAGGGGCAGAGGGAGAGGGAGAGAGAGCATCTCAAGCAGACTCATGCTGAGCACAGAGCCCAACACAGGACTCGATCCCACGACCCCATTATCACAACCTCGGCCAAAACCAAGAGTCAGACACTTAATTGACTTAGACACCCACGTGCCCCTGCATTATGAGTTTTCAACATCTAGCCATTCTCTTGTTGATAGACATTTAGTCTGGTTTCAGTTTTCCATAATTATAAGCAATGATTCTATAAACATTCCTGGACATTTCCTCTCCTCCACCATCTAGAAATGGAATTGCTCAGTCATAGCTGGTACACAGCGTCAATACCTAAGTGTGATCAAAGATCCTACAGGGGGTAACAGGGCTCTATCTTCCCACAGGCAGTGCAGAGGATTTCTTGTTTTTCTTCTCTGTATTTTCATCAACACTTCATATTCTCACTTCCCCTCCCCCAAGTCCGAGATGGTGTGACATCATAACTAATTCTAGCTTTGATTTGCATTCCCATGATTACGACTAAGTTTGAGATTACCGACCTTCTTCAAATTGCCTATTTGTAGCCTTTGCTCATTTCTATCACATTGTTTTGATGAGTTTAAATGAGGTCATCTTTTTCTCACTGAGAGTAAGAAACTCCTTTATAAATTCCAGTTACTAGCCCTCAGCAGGTAATATGTGTTGTAAATATCTTCCTCCTTTTGTCTGGCTTGCCTTTTCCTCTTGTTTCTTTGCCATGCAGAAGCTTTATGTTTTCATTGAAGGTCAATCGATGAGTCTTTTCTTTTGTGGCTTGTGCTTTCTGTGAGTTGTTTTAAGCGATCTTTGTCTTGGGGATTTCCGTTCCTTGGGGTTCTCTGTCAGTGGCAAGTGAGTGAGCAGAAGGCAGTTCAGAGGCAAGAGTGGGGTGATGCCTTGATCGGGGAACCCTGTTTCTTCAAGCTCTTCTGGGAGCAATTCTGACAGTGAAGTGAACAAAAAGTTAAAGAGGAAAAAGCAAGTTACTCCAGAAAAACCTGTGAAGAAGCAAGGGACTGGTGAAACTTCAACAGCCCTGTCGTCCTTTGAGCAGGGCGACAGCAACGGAGAGGGAGAGGCCAGCATGCTTCCGATTTGGGGGGCCGGCTGGGGGGGTGGTGTTGATGAGGGACGTCAGCGTTGGGGACTTTAGAGGGAAAGTCCTGACTGACAGGAGACAATATTGAATGGAACCAGAAGGTGAAATGAAACCTGAAATAGAAGGTATTTCTTTAAACCCCAAGCAATGGAGCTGGCTGAAGGAACAGATTTCTGACATTGATGATACAGTAAGAAAAATATAAAACCGGTCATATAAAACCTGTATGGTTTTAGTTGTTTTAATCTGTCTTTTGACACTGGCTTTTGTTTTTCTAAACGTCGTTTTCCAAGCTGTTGTATTTTTGGATTGCAGAACAATCTGTAAGATGAAGACTTTTATTTTTATGTGCATTATTAAAAGTGTTCTGAGTGAAAAAAAATTTTCTCTATCACTGATTTTTTTATAAGACTGTGTTTTCTACTAAAAGTATTCATAGGGGTGCCTGGGTGGCTCAGTTGGTTAAGCATCTGCCCTCGGCTCAGATCATGAACTTGGGGTCCTGGAATCGAGTCCTGCCACAGGCTCCCTGCTCAGCGGAGAGACTGCTTCTCCTTCTCCTCCCTCCTTGTGCTCTCTCTTGCTGTCTCTGTCACTATCTGCCTCTCTCTCTCAAATAAATAAATAAAATCTTTTAAAAAAAAGGAATTATTTAAAAATATAAAAAATAAATAAAAGTATCTGTATTCATTACCTAAAGCTACTGTAACAAATTACCACAAAATTGGATGATTGAGAACAATCATCATTCAGTTCTGGAAGCTAGAAGTCTGAAATCAGGTCCTGAGAGGACATACTGTCTGAAGTTTCTAGGAAAAGATCCTTCTTTGCCTCTTGCTGGTTGGTGGCCGACCCTGGCCCTCCATGGTTTATAGGTTCATTATTCCAGTTTCTGCTTCTGTTGTCACATGGGATTCTCCTGGTAGAAGAGACAGAGGTCTCTTCTCTTCTTCTCATCAGGACATCCGTCATATTGGACTTAGTGCCCACCCCCACCCCTCTAGCGCAACCTCAATTGGACTGTGTCTGCAAAGACCCTCTTTTCAAAAAGGTCATATTCATAGGTATCAGGGGTTAGGGCTTGAGCTCAAATAACTTTCTGGGGGACAGAGTTTAAGCCACAACAGTATTAAAATTTTATTTTCCAAATTTAGGTCTTTAATCTAGCTGGAATTAATATTTGTGTTGATTTGAGGTGTATATCTAAAATAATTTTTTTCATATGTGTAACCAGTATTACATAGTCATGTACCAAATAATGCATCCCTTCCCCATTAATTTGTGATACTACCTCTGTCATACACCAAATTTCCTTACATGTATGGATCCATTTATGAACTTTCCATTTGTTTCATTGTTCTAATTTGTCTGTCTTTCCCTATACAAGTGCCACGCTATCTTAATTATGATAGGTTTAGAATACGTTTTGATATCTGTTAGAGAAACCTTATTGGAATTTCCTTGGCTGTTTTTAGTTCTTGACACTTGCTCGTAAATTAATTTTGAATTCTCTTTCTCATTGCTCTATTCTCTCTAGCTGGGGGTACGAATTTTCCCATTGCATCTGCTGATTCATTCTCTTAGCAGTTGATAATGTTAATTTTTTTCAATTAAATTTCTTATTTTGAGATAACTATAGACGCACATGCAATTGTTAAGAAAGAATACAGAACAGTCCACATACTTTTACCCAGTTTCCTCAAGGGTAACGTCTCGTGAAAATTTTAATACAATAGCACAAGCAGGATATTAACTTTGAAAGAGCCAAGACACAGAGCATTGCCATGGCAAAGATCCTTCATGTCCTTTTATAGCCACATTCACTTCCCTCCTGCCCCCACCCCTCTTTAACCTCTGGCAACCACTAATCTCTTCTCCGTTTCTTTTTTTTTTTTTTAAGATTTTATTTATTTATTTGACAGAGAGAGAGATCACAAGTAGGCTGAGAGGCAGGCAGAGAGAGAGGAGGATGCAGGCTCCCCGCTGAGCAGGGAGCCCGATGCGGGCCTCGATCCCAAGACCCTGGGATCACGACCTGAGCAGAAGGAAGAGGCTTAACCCACTGAGCCACCCAGGAGCCCCTGTTCTCCATTTCTATAGTTTTATCACTTTCAAGAATGTTATATAAATGGAATCATGAAGAATATAACCTTTGGAGATTGGCTTTTTTCTTTATTTTTTTAAGATTTATTTCTTTATTTTAGAAAGAGAGAGCATGCACAAGGAGTGGGGAGGGGCAGACGGATAGGGAGAATCCTTGAGCAGACTTACCCCTGAGGAGGGAGCCCCATGGGAGCTTGATCCCAGGACCCCGATCATGACCTGAGCTGAAATCAAGAGTTGGTTGTTCAACCAACTGAGCCACCCAGGAGCCCCTGGGATTGGCTTTTTTCCCTTAGCATGATAATTCTCTGGAGATTCATCCAGTTGTTGTGTGTATCAGTAATTTCTTTTAATTCTAAGTAATATTCTGAAATGTTGATATACTATAGTTTGTTTTACCATTCTGCTATAGAAGGATATCTCTGTGTTGTCTCCAATTTTTGACTAATAATGTCACCATCAGCATTCATGGACATGTTTTTGGGTGAATATATGCTTTCGTTTCTTTGGAATAAATGTGCAAGGTTGAAATTGGTGGGTTGTATAGTAGTTGCATGTTTAGTCTTACAAGAAACTGACAAGAAACTTACAAGAAATGTTTTCCAGATTGGCTATACCTTTTTATATTTCCACCAGAAATGAATGAGTGATACATTTTCTTTGCATCCTTGCCAATATTTAGTATTTTTACTATTTTCTATTTTGGTGATTCTGATAGATATGTTGTGATATCTTGTGGCTTAAATTTTCATTTCCCTAGTGATCAATTATGTTGAATATCTTTCCATGTGCTTGTTTTTGCCATCTGTATTCCTTTTACAGTGAAATGTTTCTTCTTATCTTTTGTTCATATTCTAGTTGGATTGTTCATTTTATTAGTGTTGAGTTTTTTCTTTAATTCTTTTAAATGGAGATGTAATGGACATAAAACATTTACTGTAGAGTTTTGAGAGTACTTTCTAGATAGTAGCTCTTTGTCGGATATGTGGTTTGCAAATATTTTCTCCCAATTTGTAGCTTTGCTTTCTCATCCTTTTTAAGAGGGTCTTCTGTAGGTCAAAAGTTTTTATTTTGATGAAGTCCAATTTATCAGTTTTTCCCTTCAAAAATCATGCCTTTGGTGTCAAATATAAGAATTCTTTGCCTAGACATAGATCCTGAGATTTTTTTTTTCCCTGAAAGTTTTATAATTTTACATTTAAGTCTGTGGTCTATTTTGAATCAATTTTTGTATAGGTGTGAAACTTAGGTCAAGGTTCTTTTTTTTTTTTTTTTGCCTATGGATTTCCAATTGCTTCAGCATCATTTATGAAAAGGCTTTCTTTCTTCCATTGAATTGCTTTTGCATCCTTGTCAAAAATCAGCTAGGCAGATTTGTGTGGGTCTATTTCTGAGTTCTCTATTCTGTTCCATTAATCTATGTGGTGTCTATCCCTCCACCCATACCACAGAGTCCTTGATTACTGTAGCTACATAATAGGTCTTGAAATTGAGTAGACTGATTCCTACTTTATTCTTCTTTTTCAAAATGATTTGTTATTCTTGTTTTTCTGTCTTTTCATATAAAATTTAGAATAATCTTGTTCATATAGACAAAAAATCTTGCTGGGGTTTTGATAGGATTTGCATCAAATCTGTATATAAATTTGCGGAGAATTGACATCTTCACTATGTTGAGTCTTCCTTCCAATCCACAAACATAATATATCTCTCCATTCATTTAGATCTTTGATTTCTTTCATCATCAATTTGTACTTGCAGCATACAAATCCTATACATATTTTGTTTGATTTACACTTAAGTGGGGTTTTTTTTAGTGATTGTAAATTTTGTAATTTTGGTGTTCATTGCTAGTATATCGCAATTGGATTTTGTATGATTACTTTATATTCTACAATATTGCTAAATTCACATATTATTTCTGTTCTTTCTTTTTTTAATTTATTTGTGAGGGGGAAGAGCAGGGGGAGGGAGAAGCAGGCTCCCCGCTGAGCAGGAAGCCCGATGTGGGACTCCATCCCAGGACCCCAGGAACATGACCTGAGACAAAGGCAGACGCTTAACCAACTGAGCCACCCAGGTGTCCCTAAACTCACTTATTATTTCTAACAGGGTTTTAAAAATAGATTTCTTGGGATTTTCTACATACACTGAAATATGTACAGATGAAGTACTATGATGTCTGAGATTTGCTTCTAAATAATATTGGTAGAAGTAGTGGTTGAGGATATAGATGAAACACGACTGTAAGTGATAATTGCTAAATCTGGATAACAGGTACACAGGGGTTTAGTTAACTACTCTCAATATCTTTGTGTATGTTTGCAATTTTCTATCACAAAAAAAAGTTCTTGGCTGTTACTCCCTATAAACGCTGCAGGGTAAAGTCCTATCGGTTGACATTGTCGTTCAAGACCACTGACGATCAGGCCTCCCCTATCACTATCCAATTGTTCCGGGAACAATTAACAAAGGAACCTCTCTCTGTAGGCTTCCTAGTTGTCTAAAGGCTATTTTTAGTCCCGGCTCTGTGCTTTTGCTCCTGCCGCACTGACTCTCCTCTCTTCCCCAAGAGGCTCTTCCCTCTCCTCTCAACATGAAATCCCACTCAGCCGAGGGAGTCAGCTCCAGAACCGAGAAGCCCTCGAGGCCTCCCCTAATCACTCTGGCCACATTTATCTCCCCCTTTCTGACCTTCGGGAACTCCATCATTATCATTCATTGCAACATAACGGAGTGGGTAAGAGTGGGGTTTATGGAGCAGGCTGCCTGTGTTTGGGTCCCGTCTGCACTGTTTACCAACGGTGTCACTTTGGGCAGGTTACTTAAACTCTGTGCTTTAATTACTTCTTCCATAGAATGGAAATGATGATGGTATTGACTTTATAGGGTGGTTGGGAGGATTAAATGGGTCATACATGTAAAGAATTCAGAATGCTCAGCACATAGTAAATATTCCATATCCAGTTATTTCATCTGTGCAGTCCTAATTTTTTTTAAGATTTTATTTATTTAATTGACAGAGACAGTGAAAGAGGGAACACAAGCCAAAGGAGTGGGAAAGGGAGAAGCAGGCTTCCTGCTGAGCAGGGAGCCCAACGCAGGGCTCGATTCCAGGACCCTGAGATCATAACCTGAGCCGAAGGCAGATGCTTATCAACTGAGCCACCCAGGCAACCCTGTGCAGTCCTATTTTATAACAAAATTTTATGTTCCTAAAGGACAGGAACAGTATCCAAGCACTGAGTTATATACACAGTAGATGAAAAGAATCACATAGTCATGATTTGGAACAGTTTAAATCAGACAAAGTCGGTATTTGATTGTGTAATTTGTGGATTATTCCAGTCATTGTCTTCTCTTTCGCCTGTTCGCTGACTATACGAGGGTTCTTGGTCAGAAACAGAAATCTATTCCTGCTAACTTAAGAAACAAAGGGATATACTAAAAAGATTTGAAGGAAAGGCTAAAGAACTAGACTCAGAACAGGGTAAGAACCTGGCAGAGTCTGAGCGGCAGGCAGGACAATCTCACAATCATGCCAGAATGAGTAAGCGTCAGCCCATTTTTTTGGTCTTCGGTTAACATGTTCAAGGTTCATAGTCTAGGGAAAGCATTCAGGCAATCCAGATTGAGCCAGGTGCCCACTCCTTGGTAAGAGGGTTAAAAACAAAAATCTGGTAAGGTTTTTGTGGGGAAAGATATTAACTAAGGATTAAAGAGAAGTCTTGCTCTGTCTATCTTTTCTCTGGGGCTCCTGGGGTGACTGGTACATTGTGGAAAGAATGTAGGCTGCATAAATATTTCCGTTTGACTGGTAAACTCTTCATTCTTAGTATTAAGACTTTACTTCTATTTGAGTCCAAAGGTGGCATGGTAAGGGCAAGTAAGTACAAATGAAGGAGTAGCTTTTGCTCATATTAATTTCTGCTTATGATGGGAGCCCCACACCAGAGTCAAATAGTGCTGTTTGTAGTCTTTGAAATAGCTAGAATCTGAGAAGACTCTGGAAAACTGGCTAGATGGAATTGCCTGGACCTCCCATTCTAAAACCTGGCAGTAAGGGAAACTTTTCTTGGATCCCACTAATCCTGTCTCTGCCCCCACCTCATCCTGCCCCAGCCTTCCCAGGGACCCTAATTAGTTGGAACGCACCCAGAAGCCAAAGTTCCTCCACAATGAAGGTAATGATGGGGACCCTGCAAACTATTAAGAATAGAAACCAAGATTTCTGAGTCTGGATGTCATTTTTGAGTCTGCAAATCATTTTTGGAAACTCCAAGGTGTCCTCTTCCTGTGTGCTCTCGGGTCAGAAAGCCTAGACAAAGACACCAGTTCTCAGAGGAACTGGGCATGAGGCTGGAAAATCAAGAAGGGAGGAGTCCTGGATATTTTCTGGGCCAATTTGGGTCACCTTTTCTTGTGCTAAAGAATGTTTAGGGAGTATTTTAAAGCAATAGCTGTCTTGACTGTCCTTTAATATCTATATACTTTTTGTACACTTCCTCTGCTTTTCAAGGGAAAGAATTTTTTTTCCTTGAAACTAAACAAAACCAAACCAAAGGAAAATTAGCTCTTTACATCCTAAAACATAATATGACCACTTTGCAGATATTTCAATATGTACATAAAAAGGGGAAAAAATTACTACATAACCCCATCATTTCAATAGAACTTCATTTATTTTAGTATTTTTTTATTTCTTTCATTCTTCTCCTTTATGTATTTTTTTCTTTCCAGAGATATTTTTCCATAGTTGTAATAATGATGTATATATATATATTTTTTTAAATTTTATTCAAATTCCAGTTAGTTAACATACAGTGTAATATTTGTTTCAGTTGTACAATTTAGTGATTCAACACTTCCATACAACACCTCCCTCATCACAAGAGTACTCCTTATATATATATATATTTTTTTAATATATGAACTTCTCATTTTTGAATAATTTTAGAGTTACAGAAAGGTTCCACAGACAGTGAGAGTTCTTGAAAATTTCAGTTTTCACTAATGTTACCATCTTGCATTTTTCCACACTAAAAAACCCAACATTTTTACATTACATTTAATCAAACTTTAGATTTTATTCAGATTTAACCAGTTTTGCTGCTAATGTCCTTTTCCTGTTCCAGGGTCTAATTCAGGTTGGAACATAGTATTTAATCGTGTCTCCTTAGGCTCTTCTGGTGTGCGGCAGTTTCTCAGTCTTGTTTTTCATGACCTTGCCAGTTTTGAGGAGTACGGGTCAGCTATTTTGTAGAAAATCTTCAAATCAGGTTTGTCTTATGTTTCCCTCATGGTTAGATTGGGGTTATGGGTTTTTGGAAAGAATACCATAGAAGTGATGTGCCCTTCTCATCACATTATATCCAAGATGCACAATATCCACATCATTGGTGGTATTAACCTCGATCATTTGGGTAAGGTAGTATTGGCTAGGTTTCTCCGTTGTAAACTTGCTCTTTTCTCTTTCCATACTTTTTTTTTTTTTTTGAGACAGAGAGAGAGAGAGAGAGAGCGCGCAAGTGGAGTTGGGGGCAGGCGCGGTGAGGGGCAGAAGGAAAGAGAGAGAGTCTCTAGTAGACTCCATGTCCAGCACGGAGCCTGACGCCGGACTCAGTCTCACAATCCTGCAATCATAATCAGAGCTGAAATCAAGAGTCAGACTCTCAAGTGACTGAATCACCCAGGTACCACCTTCCCCCCCCATCTTTGTAAGTGAATCACTAATTCTAGTCCATCTTCAAGGGGAGAGAGGATTAAGCTCCATGTCCTGGAGAGGAGATAATAGATATTGTTTGAATTCTTCTGTGAGGAAGATTTGTCTCTTCTTATTTATTGTATCATTTATTTATGTCAGTAAAGATTCATGTATATTTGACATATATTTTTCTTCCTTTGTTTTCATATAACGTTGTGTAATAAGATTTTTTCTATGTTACTATTTCTTTACAATCATCATTTTGATGGTTGCATCTATTTTGGGATATACTCTTATAAATCATGCTGCAGCAAACACCTTTTGAAACAATGTTCTGTGATTGCATTTCAGCTCTGGCATGATTCTTGAAGATGGAAATATAGTAAGTTTATTTGGGAGACATGTATGTGTATATGGATGGATGGATGGATGGATGGATGGATGATTGCTGCTCTGGTGATCTTTTTCCCCCTCTTTTGAACACTGTTCTTGAGCTTCGCCTATGCAGATCTCAAGTCTAAGTTAAATGTTGAGATGAGAAGCTTGAGAACTTGCTGGAAATCAGGCTTCAATGTTGTGTGAACCACAACTATTTCGTAACGATAAACTATGCTTCTTAGAACAAGTACGATTTTGTACTATAAGCTATTTTTCTATCTCTAGGTGGAAAATGTTTGGAGATTTTAACAGCTTCAGTAGTTTTTCAGGTGGCTTTATCATTCTCTCAGCTTAGCTTGTAGACATGAAGATTTTTAAATTCCTAGGGTGTTTTTAGGGCATCTAAATATCATCCTATCTCCCAGTTTAGTCCCTGGCAAGGAGAGGCTGGCTGTTTAATAATAAGGTGAGTAAAGGGCATTTGGAATGTTGCCTTGCCTGATAATGGACAAAACAAAACAGAAACAGTTGCAAAGTAGCTGAGGGAAGAGAAGGGCGATAAGTATATTTTTATCACCTTAAGATTTAGGAAAGTAACCACAGCAGAGATTTGGTGCCAAGGAAAGAGATAAGAGAGGTAAGAGGAGTGGTAGTCAGAGGCAAAGTCAGAACAATCCTGTCCCTTGCCCCACAGTGTACTTCTGATCATTCTTGTTCCCACGTAGAACAGGCAGTTCCTTACATTCCAGTGGCCACCTGGCCATTCATGCGTTCATCCCATTCGTTCACTTGTCTGGTGCGCTATTAGAGAAAATGCTAAATAACAAGACTGTGTGAGAAATGTTCCAACAGGAAGCACGCAGAGAGTGCTAAGGGCTCACAGAGGGTGGGTAGAGAAGAAATCAGAGAAAACCAGGATGTAGCTGAGTTAGCTCTCCAAAGGAGGAAGGGTCAAGGCGTCCGTGGGAAAGCTCTAGTAGTTCAGGGAATGGCAGGAAGTGAAGTTAGGAAGCTAAAGTGTTGCCATGTTTTGAAGATCCTATATGTGCCAGGGAAAGGAACCAAACTTTATCTCGTAGAGGGAAACAGTGGTGAGTTTTAGGCAAAGAAGTGTGACCTCACAGTAATGTTTTCCATTCTTTCCCCTGCTCCAATCTCCTCATCCCCACCGTGGAGGGCAATTAAACAATATTTATCAAAATTTAAAATGCACACATATTTTGTGCCAGTTGTCCTGCTTTGGAGAATTTATCCTACAAACACTTGCACCCATATAAAATAATGTATGACCAGATTTCTCACTGCAGCATTGTTTGTATTAACAATAGATGGGAAACAATTTAAATACCCACCAATAGGTAACTGGCTCAATCAAGTATTGTCCAATCATACAATGGAAAATGTGCTGCTATATACAAAGAATAAGGAAATTCTTCACGTACTGATACAGAAAATTCTTTAAGATACTGTTTAAAAAAGAAACTCAAGGTACATAAATGTATATATAATATGCCAAAATTTTTTTAAAAGGGTGAAGAATAAGAAGTATATATTTTGGGGGCTCCTGGGTGGCTCAGTCGGTTAAGCGTCTGCCTTCAGCTCAGGCCATGATCTCAGGGTCTTGGGATCGAGCCCTGGGTCTGGATCCCTGCTCAGCGGGAAGCCTGCTTCTCCCTCTCTCTCTTCCCCCCATCCTTCCCCGAAACCCTGCTCATGCTCTCTCTCTTATTCTCTTTCTCTCAAATAAACAAAACCTTTTTAAAAAAGTATATATTTTTGCTTTTTTGTTTTTTTAAGATTTATTTATTTATTTGAGAGAGAGAGTGGTGGGGCGGGGCAGAGGGAGAGAAACTTCAAGCAGACTCTCCACTGAGCGCAGAGCCCAACACGGGGCTCGATAACAGCATCTTGAGATCATGAGCTGAGCCGAAACCAAGAGTCGGATGCTTACCTGATTGAGCCATCCAGGAGCCCCAGAATAAAAAGAATGTATTCTTTGCTTGTATTTCCATAAAGAAAATCTCTAAGGATAAATGAAAAACTAATGAGGGGCTACTACAGGGGGTGAAGCAAAAACTGGGCACATGGCTACAGACATGGGAGACTTCACTGTAGACTTTTTTGTGGACTTTAGGCATGTGACTGTATTGGAAATTAAATACTATTGAACAAACAAAAGAGAAAGAGAAGCAGCTCTCTTTCATTCCCTTTTCCTCCGCAGGCCTCATTCCTGCTTTTCTCCATGTCAGGACTTTGCTTTAGGTAGATCTGTGGTTGTGGGGCTCCCAGTGGTTAAGGGAGAAATTACAAATCTTCTTTTAGTCTGTGGTGCAGGGAGACCTATGGCTGCCATCTAGGCTGAATTTCTTTTCTCGGACTTTAAGTGGCAAAGGCTAGGAGGTGAGGAGGGAAAGGAGAGGAAGGTGCCTTTTACTTGCTTGTTTCCCCCTCCCCGATGCTAGTGCTGAAGCAGTTGGGGGCTGGCCATGGAAACAGGGGTTTGGGGAGAGAAGCTGGAAGGCTAGCTTCTGTTCCTGCTGTGGGCCAGTGGGGAGATAAAACCAGCTGATAACTACAAGCATCACTGCTTAAAAGGAAAACAAGTGAGACATTCCCAGGGCAGTGAGAGAAAAGGACAGGACGTACCTACAGTGACAAAGTGGCCAAAAGGTTCCAGGTCATCTGGGTTGTGGTGCTGGGTTGCAGTCCTCCTAAAGGAATAGTGCTAAGCAGATTCTCTTGCCTTCTTAGTCACATTCATCTTTGATCCCAAGAACATCAAGCTTGAAATGGGCAAGCGTGGGCCATCTGGCAGCTGCTATCACTAAAATCTTAAGCACGCAGTTGGATATCCTGGAGACTGGATATGGGAGACTAGCTGGTCAGAGCAGAAGAGTCAGCAGGATGGGGTGGGCAGAGTGATCCCCTTTCCCAATACTCTAAGCCAGAAGTTCATAGGAAAAAGGAAGCAGGCTGGTCTTACTTTAACCAAGATGCTATAAAGACTATGCCTACTCTATACCATTAGAGGATATAGCAAATGTACACACGTCTGGGGCCACAGGGAATGATGAATAACATAATCAAGTCCATAATGGGTGACTGCTCAACTCACAGCTCCCCTTTCTTTGGGGTATGCCCTAATACTCAGGGGTGAGAACCCAGCACAGTCATTACTCTTTGGCCTGCCTCACTGGCACCCAGGCTGAAGAGGTTTGCAAATCCTGTAGCTGAGGTTCCCAAGGTTGTCCTGGTCTCTGCTCTTTCTGAGACTTAGTTGTTAATTTTCTTGGGTTCCGTCATTTCTCCCAGTGTCTTTCCAATCTTTTGCTGCTCAGCCTTTCATTCACTGATTTAAAATGCCCACGTCATTGTAGAACCTTTGGAATGCATCTTGTTTTCAGAGGTCTGGGGTAATGAGCGGACAGTGATGACAATATTCCACACCCTCGTCCAAATCAACGTAATTTCTCTCTTGAATCACTACAGCCAACCCTCTAGAAGATCCCAATGCTCCTACTCTTGCTTTACTCTATTTATTCTCTGAAAAGTACACACTGACATTTTAACCAGATGAGTCACTTCTCTGACTAGAACTCTTCGATGATTTTCCAATGTTCTAAGAATAAAAGCTAAAATTTGCAGTTCAGTCCTTCCTGCAGTTCCTTGCCCAAACTCCTCCTGTGTCAGCACCAACACATATGCTGGTCCTCATCTGGAGCCCTTTTATCCCTACTCTGCCTCATCTGGGGCCTTACTTGTCTCCACTCTAAATTATGATGTTTTTTAATTTAGTAGCATCTACTCTTTTCCTTCATAGCTCTTATTAGAGCTTGTAATTACATATTCATTTTGGCGACTTTTGGGCAATGTCTGTCTCCCCCTCGAGACTCTAAGTGCCCTAGGGGTGGGGACTGCCTTCATTTTGCTCCCTGCAATAGCCAGGGCCTAGCACAGAAACTGGCATACACCAGGTACCCAACTGTTTGATGGATGATTAAACAGGAAGAGATTGGCATGGCTAGAGATGGTTGAGATGTAAGATAAGAACCTGAATTTGTGTGCTAATGATAGAAAAGGAACAATGCAGATTTATTTTCAAGAGAAAAATCAGCAGAACTTGATGACAGGTAGTAGGAAAGAGACAATGCTTTGTTAGCTGAACATGCTAGCTGACTCAGAGAGGAAGCCATTGAGGACAACCAAGTTTTCAAGCTGGGTGACTATTGGTTAGGTTTGGGGGAATATGACACTTATGTTGGTTTTAGACATGGGGAGATGACTAAGGGACATCAAGCAGAATTGTTCAGAAAGTTGCAGGGTGAAGCTGGAACTCCAGTGGGCCAAGAGCATGAGAGAGAAACTCAGAGCAAGTTATTCACAGAAGTGAGAATCAGAGAAAGATTTACCTTACCTTATGTTTATTTTATTTTAATAAAATGTTTTATTTTTAAGTATCCTCTGCACCCAACATGGGGCTTGAACCCACAACCCTGAGATAAAGAGTCGCACGCTCCACTGACTGAGCCAGCCGGGTGCCCCTACCTCATTTTAAAATAAGATATTCACATCAAAAGGATGGGTAGGGGGCACACCTCATGCACTGGTAATGACTAGCACCCGTATCTTTGATACATGAAGAAACAGAAATCCAGAGAAGCAAAGTGATCCGCTCAAGGTCACACAGCAAGTCAGTGATGACACATTCACACACCCAATTTTCCTGACTGGGAAGGTCCAGTTTTCTTTGCATCATAATTCAGAAACCTCCTAAATTTTCAAACATGCCTGCTTTATGGTGGACACTCAATACCATTTCCTGATACTCAAAGCAGACAAATAAAAGGCAGGAATTTCATTTCCTTCATTTATTAGAGATGACAACAAACTTTTAGGCTGTGTATGAATTACAGTGAGTAGAAATCCAGTTCAGAACATGAGTTGTACATGAATAGAACATCTCTATTTAGACTCTTGCTTCTTTTATATTAATTCAACAGGAGCTCAAAAGCCTTGGCAGAGAAAGTCAAGAACAGCCTCATTTAAGTGGAAAATACCTGCCGTCCACTCTTCTGCTATGTCTTGAACCTTGTCTCTACCTTGTAAGCAAACTTTTAACTTTTTTCCCTTTATTTATAAAAAAGATCTTCTTCCCTCCCATTTCATTCAGAAGGAATGCTCTTCAGTGCATTCAAAGCTTTTCCCCACAATAGCAGGGGGTTTTTAGATACTGCTATAAGTTGCAAAGTGCTTTCAAAATATCCTATACTCTCTCCTCTCTCTCCTTCCTCTCAAATAAATAAATAAATGGGTATTTGGACAGTGATGATAGCAGAGTGTCAGGGTCACTAAAACAGATATGCAATCTAAGGAGATGGAACGGGGAAGGTGGAGAAAAATAAGTGAAAAACCAGGAGCATGTAAGATCATTGAGCTCCACTTTGGAAACTGTCAGCCTTTTCCATCCTTTGGTCCTCTGCTAATATGAAGCAGGCAGGACAATAATGACAGTGCCTCTCTCCTCCAGTGTAGTGACTTAAGAGTAAGGAGCTAGATGTGTAATGTATACCAAAACTGGACACAGAGCTCACCATTTTTTTTTCCCACAAACTCTGAGTCTGAATCTGAGGCCTAACCCTTAGTAAGACTTGAGTTGTGTGGAGCCATTCCCAAAGCTCCTTGAAGGACAATGGAGCTCCTCGTTAGTCCCTCAAAACCGGACTGGGCTAGAGGACTTGGCTCTCAGAGCCTCCCCCATGACCTGAAGGGAGAAGATCTTCAGGGTCTTCCAGCCTGATCCTAAGTCTGAGGCAGAGAGACCAACGCCATGGGTCACCTGCTCCCTGCTCCCTCTGGCCCATGTGAAGCCTCAGCTCTGGCCATTACCCTACTGCTCCTTCCTGTGAGACTCCTGGTTGCTTCGAGCTCAGCCACTCATCAGCTTCCACCGACCGTGTGCTACTTTCTGTTCAGCTTCTTGGGGCAGCGTCCACACCAAGTTTTTTCTACCAGCAACCAATTATGGAAAGACAGGTATACATGAAGTCAGGCCCAGGGGGAAAAATGCTGTGGGCTCTTGTTCACAGAGCTGCCAGCCCTCAGGACAGCGACCCTGACCGGTGTTCTAGGTAGGGGTCGGGGCTACGGCAACATAAAGATCACCACAAACATATTCACGGTCCCATCCAAATGTACATTTTAAGAAAAGGTATGTGTGTGTTAAAGTTAGTAATATGAAAAGAATGAGTGAACATATGGATATCACCAGGCTACAGAGCTCAGAGCATAATAGGAACATTCACACTCACACTCACAGCCACAAATGGCCAAGTTCTCCAACCCTACTAATGGCAGAAATCTCCCTGCTCCCACCTTGACTTTAACAAAAGAAACTAAGGCAAGAGTTCAGCCACCAGGGAGGGTCCCAGCTCTGCTGCAGGAAGGGGATGAGAATGGAGTGGGGCCATACCTTCACTCAGAACCAAAATGACCATCGAACGGAGGACACAGTGGCAAGAGACCCACAAACAAGATGGTGGATGGAGTTTCTGTCCGCAGCTTAGGATGGGATTGGGGACTTGTCTGAGCTTGAAAGATCATATCTGCACCAGAGCTAGGTTGACTAAACGAGACCTTGTCATGTAAGAGGAGGCCAACAGCTCCTCTGACCAAATAAATGCTTTCAAAGCAACAGAGCTCAGCCTCGGTTCTGACTGGTGGAAGGCTATGAAGGGGCCTAGCTTAAGTAGCAGTTCTGTTTCTTTGCTTCAAGCCCACCAGGGTAAAGAAGGTCAGTCTGTGACATCATTGATGCCTAGACTATTTCCAACGAGGAGGTGAAGGTGGCCTCCTTGGGGTCTCTGAGGATTCCAGGTAAGAATGCTATTTTTATGGCCCAAAAAGACCAACAAAAGCTGGACAGGATGCCCACAACATAGTCCCATTCTCTGCTGCTTCTCCTCAGGGCCCAGTCTGACTCTATTCCAGGACAGAGGGAGAAAACTCCATCCTATTTCAGCAGCAAAGGAGAAGTCAGTTGGTTGCAAAAGGCCTGACTCAGAAGCTCCAGAACTAAAACAAAATAAAACTGGAAATGATACTTGAAATGCAGCTGAAACCAGATCTGGTCCAAGTAGAGAAGGCCACGGATGTCAGAAGAATTGGGTCTCACTGTCCCTTCCCCCTGACACAGGCACTAGAAGCTTCACATAAGGACTCATGTGTCAGTTCTGATGGAAATACCCAGTACCTACAAACTGTCACAACAGATTGGACCCCACCAACCTAACAAAGGTTGATTTACATGGACGTTAGACAAGTCATTTAAAAAAATAATGATAATGATAATAATTAAAGGGAAAAAAAAACCCAAGTGGGGAAAGTCCTTAAAAGGGTGGCTCAGTTCTGCATTAGGTGTGACCCTGGACCCTGGAAAGAGGGCTTAATGTGCTTTCTTCAGGTGGCCTCCAGGATGGTGGCCTCTAGGGCCAATGCTTCCGTGGGTTCCTCCTCGTAGTCTGACATGTAAGACTCCAGGCTCTGTTTGGCCAGCAGTTCCCGCCGGGCCTGCAGCCGCTCACACCGGGGACAGCTTCCAGACTTGAAACAAGCTTTATGGTAACACGCTTTACACTCTATTCAGGTTGGAAAGAGAACAGAGAACAACCTGTATTATCTCACGCTGGAAGTAAGTCACTGCCACAGCCCCTTCTCGCCACCAAGGCTTGGTGCGCCCGGCCTCAAAACAGGGAGTCACTGAGTCAAACTCAACTCCTGCTAACAGGGAAGGCCGAGGGAAAACAATTCACCTTGGGTTCAGTCTTGTTTGCCCACTCAATGGCTGGCACCGGCCCTTACCTTCACAGGTCCGGCACTTATGGAGCTCAAAAGGAAAGATGATGTCATTCTCGTTCTGACAGAACTCACAGATGAAGCCCTTGGCTTGGCAGAGCTGGGGAGGAAAGGGACAGGCAGCAAAATCAGGGGCTGCATACCGGGAACCAGCCCCAGGGGATGAACACAAGTGAGGGAAGGAGCAAAATATAAATAAGACTTGAGTGGGTTCTCAGGGGTTCTCGTGTCTTCTGGGAAGAGAGCCAGCTGGACTCAGGAGCCTGAGAGCCAAACGGGCCAGGACTGGGCAGTGTGAGACAGAGGTTTAAGGTGGGTACAAGAGAGTTTGAGAAACTCCAACCACAAGACTGGTTTGCGATGTGGAGACGAAAAGGAAGGAATGGTGCCACGAAGGGCTTCCTAAAGTCAAACTTCCAGTGTGGCTAATGATTCTATTATGAAATAGGAACCACAGCCAATTAAGATAAAATGTGAAGACACGGGCATTTCTCCAAAATAACACCCAGCCTTGAGTCAGGTTAGAGCGAAGTCTTGCTGATTCCCCTGCTACACAGATCTCTACATATGCCCTGTTTTAAGCTCTAATTCCGGGACTCTCACAGGAACATAAACCGGGCATGCTCTAAGATGCGAAATTCTAAAAATGGAACTTCTGAATTTCTGGCACGTTGGGTAGATCAAGGACAATAATAACCTGCATCTATAGAACAAAGCGTACAAAATGCTTTCATGTAAATTATTTCATCAATTCTCAAAAATCCTGAGAGGAAAGGACAAGGGGTATTATTATCTTTGTTTTAGAGACAAGAAAATTGAGGCTTACTGCAGAGAGGGCAAAGTATTTCCTTTGGTCACAGCAATTGAAAACGATAAAGCAGAGACCTCTCCAGATTCTAGCTCCGGGTTCCCCTCCCACATCAGGACGATTCTATAGTGAAGGCCTGCTCAGTTCTGCCAGTTACCCAGGGCCCAGGCCAGCACCACATCCTCTTCAAATTCCAGGTTCTTCACATCTGGATGAGTTAGCCTTTCACCAACCCAGGGAATAGCAATCCTGCCCAGTTTCTGTCACAGTCCTGACAGGCCATGTCAACTTCCTGGAACTGCACGGCAAGAACCCGGGTCCACCCCACTCTCCATATCCCTAAGCAAGAGCCCAGTTCCGTGCTAAAGGGAGACCATCTCACCATGCATCGCTCTACGTGGGCAGCCCCTGCCTTGATGAGCTCAGCAAGCCGGGGCCCCAACTCCCCCTTCCTGGTTGCAGTCAAGTCATTCAGTGAGTACAGGTGGAGATCCTCGGTCAGGTGGCCTGGAACTGTGTCAAAGGAATCCAGAAGCCTACAGGAAGTGAGAGGAAGTAAGCAGGTGCAGAAAATGAGTGCTTTGTGAGGCCCATCGAAACAGAAGGATCTCTATTCAGAAGCAGGACAGGGAAGAGAAGGCTCCCAGGGAGAGGCAATGAGGGTGGGCAACACTCAGCCAGCCTAGGTGTTCCAGACCACCCCAGACCCTCCCCACTGCCAGGTGTCTGCATAGAAGTGACTTTTATGCCTTTCCGCACAGTGATTCATGCCCGCTTGCAAAGAGTGGTAGGTCTGCCCTGGATAGAAGAACCAGAGATTGCCCCTTCCGGAAAGAAGAACAGAGAAATAGTTCAGGCTGTAGGCTTCTCGTTTACCATTTCTGGAGTGTTCTGCAAATCTCTCTACTTTCCCTCTTCACATAATAAGGGACAACTGCTGGGGCATGTCTCTTTCAGAGACATTAACCCAGCGAGAGGCATCTGGCCTCCACACAAGACTTACTCTTTGGCCAGTCGGCATGTCTTGAACATGTTCTTCATGTGATACAGCTGAATCCGCAGCAGCTGAAAAGGTGGTTGAGTAGGGGGTAAGAGCGGGTATGTAGAGGAGAGAAAAAACTGTTAGAATGACCAAGACCCTTAAACCGTGGGGACCCAGAAGCTTTGCACGCAGCAGCCAGAGCCCAACGATTCTCTACATCTTGCTTTAAAATGACCTCCCATCAGGGAGGCCCCCCTCTCTGCTCAGCTGGGCTTCCAAATCACATACACAGCTGAGAGCTACTGAGAAATCCGGAATGTGAATTTCCCACCTGCTACCCTCTTCTCCCTTGAGTATACGTTCAGTGCAGGGAGAACTCCTGTTTTTGTCACTGAGTGCCATCTATGGCTTCAGAGTGGCTGTGGTCAGGTCTGAGGCTCTAACTAGACTGGGGGGGGGGAGGTGGAGGTCGGGGGGAAAGGGTGGGGGAGCCTGAGAACATATGCAGAGAAAGCATGAGTGAGGAGCTGGTTCCAGCTCTGGCATGATGACAGAGAGGGTGTGGTGATCCTGGCAAAGCCTGTATGAACAGAGGGAGGGGATGAGGGATGAGGAAGGTAATCTGGGATGTCTCCTTTCAAGGCTCTTACCCGGACTTGATTGAGCAGTTTGACCTTCCTATAGAGAGCACTGTTGATGTCCTGTACATTGAAGAGAGGATCATTCCAGATCTTAATGAGCAGGTCCTTGGAGAAATTGCTGACATAGTACTTGCTGAAGTCCCACTTGCGCAGAACCCGGCTGGGGATGACCATCTGGGCATTCTCATGGCAGCACTGACAGAAGTACTTGCCCAAGTACTCACAGTACCGCAGCCGCTTGATATAATCTGGAAAAACCGGAAAGTCGAAGGTGGCTTTCCCATCTACAAGCCGGTGAGGCAGCACCCTTGTCCCTTTACAAAGAGCAGGAAGGGATGACCACCCAGCTCCACCCACCTCGGTATGCGCTCCCAAAGCTAGCAGAAACCCACGGAGTGGGGCCTGAGGTTTTTGTGTCACCCCCTGAAGGCCACTGAGGAAGCAAACCTTGCCAGAGATGGTAAAATCCAACTTCCAAGAACCTGGCCGAAAGTATGCGATCTTCTTCAGTACACAATGCTGGCAACCTGCCCCCAGAAATAACTTCCCTCTGATTGCCAGTGATCTTGCCTAGCCCTACCTTCCGGGTCCAGGCCCCTTCTTTCCCCTTCCCCGTTCTGCTCTGTTGCCTCCTGTCACTATCTCCCTGAGCAGCCCCTCTCCCGGGTGTGGGAGATGGCACAGCCGCTGGAGGTGGTATGGGGGTGACAGAAGATGCTCACCAGGGTCGGTCCGAATGCCACACCCTGCACAGCGGTAATTCTGCTTGGCCACCGCGATCTTCCTCCTGAGGAAAGGGGAAGGGGAAGGCTTTGGCAGATACCGGCCGTGTGAGGCCTCCGGCATGTCAAGGATAAGGAGGCAAACACAGAGCTCCTGTTAAACACGGGAAGAGGGGGAGCTCACATATTGTGTTTTAGAGTTGGTCCCAACGTACCCCTGGGAGAACCAATTCAAACTGAGGATTACTAGGTGAGAATTTAGGTCTGGGCAGGGACAGCCCCCAATAATGAACCACACTTCTTGTACAAATGTAAGAGATGAGAAATAGGACAGAGGAAAGAACAAGAGGAGAGAAAAGCAACCATCCATCTTTTTTTTTTTTTTTAGAATTAACACTNAAATAGGACAGAGGAAAGAACAAGAGGAGAGAAAAGCAACCATCCATCTTTTTTTTTTTTTTAGAATTAACACTAATATTTGTTTTATTTATTTTGTCTGTTTTTTTCCCCTGAAGTGTTTTTGTTTTTATTTTATTTATTATTATTATTATTTGCCCCAGGGGTACAGGTCTGTGAATCATCAGGCTTACACCTTTCACAGCACTCACCGTAGCACAAACCCTCCCCAATATCCATAACCCATCCACCCTATCCCTACCCTCCCACCCCCAGTAACCCTCAGTTTGTTTCGTGAGATTAAGAGTCTCTTATGGCAACCAGCCATCTTAAGAGAGGAAAAACCAGAAAGCTCACAAAACTACTGGGAGGAAGGCAACAGCTGGGAAGGCCAGTGGAAAAAAAAAAAAAACGTCATTTCCGGTTAGCTCTGGGAAGCAACAGGAAGAGCAGGAGTAAGACTTGTGACAAGATGGATAATCCCCTCCTTCTGCCACTGAGTGAACAGAATTGTGTGGGCTACGGATGGAGGCAAAGACAAAATGGTGAGGAGACCGCCCCGACAACCCAGAGGATGTATTCGTTTCCCGAAGGACACAGACACTGGCTACTCACGTTGGGGCTGGATGAACATTAAAAATGATCTGAGGCCGGGGTGGGGCCCACTCCAGGTTGCCCCGAACACGAATCCGCAGCTTGTAGATATCAGCGTGCTGCCCATCATCTGGTGAGATGGGCAGTGAGTCAGGGATGGGCAGGAGCTGCAGGAGAAAAGCACAGGGTGATCTAACACAGACAGTTTGGGGGAACACATGCTTGACCCTTTGGCTATCACAGAAACACAGTTAATGACAGACGTTTCAAGAACACCTCAGGTAGGGCGCCTGGGTGGCTCAGTGGGTTAAAGCCACTGCCTTCGGCTCAGGTCATGATCCCTGGGTCCTGGGATCAAGGCCCACATCGGGCTCTCTGCTCAGCAGGGAGCCTGCTTCCTCCTCTCCCTGTCTCTCTGCCTGCCTCTCTGCCTACTTGTAATCTCTCTCTNAAAAAAAAAAAAAAAAAAAAAAAAAAAAAAAAAAAAAAAAAAAAGAACACCTCAGGTAAACGCTTTGAGGAACCTTGGCCCTCAAAACAAACCACTAAGGCACCAGGCTACTAGAAGGGAGGGCCTTGTGTTCCCAGAAGCAAAATGAACTGAAAAGGCATTCCAGTGTGGTGGAACCCACTGCTGATGCTGTCCCAGAACCTACCCCAGGGCCCTTGCTATGCTATATGCAACTTGTAGAGCAAAGAAGAAGATGACCAGTTCACTTTTTCAGTGTCTCACAGCTGGTCACAACACAGGACTTCCACCTCTGGGTCCAGTAAGCACTCACATGGAATAAGGAGAAGGAAGGAGCCATTATCTCTTATTTTGAATATTGTTAGGGAAATCCCAGGCAAGCATGTATTCATTCATTCATTCACTCACTCACTCAACACATTTGTAACGAATGGCTTCTAGGAGTAAGGAAAGAAATATATAGGCTCATTCTAGATGGGGGGGCCTGTGACAAAGGAGAACAGCATCAGAAAGGCTCATAGCCTCCTGGGGCTGGACAGTGGGCAGAGAAAAACACTTGAAGCCGGGCGCCTGGGTGGTTCAGTCAGTTAAGCGTCTACCTTGGATTCAGGTCATGATTCCAGAGTCCTGGGATTGAGTCTCACATCAGGCTCCCTGCTCAGCGGGGATCCTCCTTCTCCCTCTCCCTCTGCCTGCCACTCCCCCTGTTTGTACTCACGCACTCTCTCTCTCTCTTTCTGTCAAATAAATAAAATCTTTAAAAAAGAAAAGAAAAGAAAAAAAGCTGACACCATCTACCTTCTGAGGGGCATCGTGCTCTGGAACTAGCCATTCCAGCTCTGAGGCAGCTGGGAGCTGCATGCCTTCAAACTGCTTCAGGAGTCCCATGGCCACTGCCTCCGCAGACGTGGAGTGAAGGAAGCAGTGAGAGCTGGAAAGGAGATTCAAGGAAGGCTGAGCGTAGAGAAAAGATAGGAAGGTGGGAGCCTTCCCTCCAAGATCTGGTATTATACCCTGTGGCTTCTGGACTGAGAACACTCGCCGCATCCCCAGTCGGCTTGCCTTCTTTTCTCATCAACTTCAGACACAGACACACATAGAGAGGAAAATATATTGATCTTATGGTCTGAAGACTTTGGTTCAAATCCCACTTAACAGCATTACACGGCACTGATCATTAGGGATTCTGTATCACTTCCCTTCTCAAAGTTTCAGTTTCTTTAACTGTAAATTGAGGGTTAGAACACCTGTTTACAAAATCAATGGAGTAAATCTGCCTTGCAAACAATAAAGGACTATTTGTTGCTCCCAAATGACCTACTATTTCCCCTAGTTGGATTTACAATGTGAAACCAGTTCAATTAGATTTCATAGTCAGAAATCATGATCACCGTTCTCTCTTTTGGGACCTGTTCTGGGGGCCTCTGGTATCATCAGAGTCAGCAGAGAAGGAACAATCCACACTGCAAGCTTTGGCTCCACCAGAGCCCATCCCATTTAAACCAGTGGTCCTGGGGGGGCTTGCCACCATCAGGCAGGCCCATCACTTTAACTTTAACCTTGTCTCTTTGTGAATGTGGACTCTTCATCTATGGCCTTTCCCATCCACACACAAAGAACTGGGTTTGTTTCTCCACATACTCAAGGTTTAACTGGGGGCGGGAGGTGGGGGGAGTACTTACAAGGATTGAGAGGAAGTGAAGGATTTGCTGTTAGAGGCTGTGCTCCTTCTGATATCAGCATCTAAATGGAAACCAGAGATAAGGGGAGCAGGAAATGGGAAGGGAGGAGGTAAGGGATAATAATGGAAACCATTCCAAGCTTTTGCCAGTTCAGCGCTCAGGGTAGCAACTACAAGCTACATTCTACGCAGGATAAGGGGCAGAGACCAGGTGAAGCTCTACACATAATTTATAGTTTGGCTCTGTTCAAGTCACAACAAGGTGGAATTAGTGACATTATGCACAGCATGGAGACGGTCAAAATGGCTACAAATCCAGGTGGGAACACAAACTCAGATTTGGTGCAAAACAGTGAATGAGAAAAGGAAGCAACCTAAGGCACACAGGGACACACCCTCTATGAAGCAGAAACAGAAAAAAATTACTCCAGTCTCTCCCTCGTTCTCTAAATCTCAAGCCCTCTGAAATTATAAACTCTCAGAGGTAGAACTGTCTAGCTCTTTTTTATATCAAAATCAGACTTAACACAGAACTTGGATCATGGAGGTAACTCATTCAATGTTAGGTGGACCTGGAGCTTTGCTCCTAACATCTGACTACTATTGCTACTGCTTTCGAATGTGAAAAGTCTTCTATATCCTTATAAAAGCTTCACGGACAGATTTCCTTTCTGTCTGGTGGAACGGGAAAGAATAGAACTTCTCTATGACTTGGCAGCTCCCTGGAGATGCCTGGTAACCAACAAATGTTCATGGAGATACTCAACACGATCTTTTCTATAGAACTCTAAGGCATAATGGCAAGAAACAATGGCAGACTTTCCAAAGCCTATTTCTGCTAAAGGATTTTGAAAAGGATTCCTAATAATGACACGCCTGAACCTTCACAGACCTCGTTTTCCCAAATATGTCTGATGGGGAAAATGTGAAATAGAGCACTCATGTTCAAGAAAGGCAGACAGAGTGTATTCAAGTCATGACAACAAGACTGTTGTGGTAAGTCTCATCCCTCATTTCCTTTGATCCCCACTGAAAAGACATTCCTTTCCTAATTAAAGCTACACAATGATCAATTTACTGCATTTGAGGCCCTCAACAGAGCTTTAGTCATCAGTCCAGCAACTGGCCATAAGTAGCTCAACTGTTCTTCACGCTTCCTCTGTATATATATATTTTTGTATGTGCCACTAGATCATAAAATCTCCTTCTGAGGAAATGAGAGCATGTCTAATTCTTCTGCTTGGCTCCAAATACAAGGCTCTGTATATAAGCCCTGTATAGTCAAATAATATTCCTAACAAATCAATGTTTTCAAAGCTATATATGCAAGAGAACAGAACTGATGTCTGTCTATGAATTTTCATATGCTCTCTAAGCACAGAAAAATTTAAGACAGCAACAAAATTTTTGACTAGTAAATAGAAAATTCTATTTTATTTAACAAAGAAGCTCATGGATATCATATTTTCTGTCTGAATTTGTGCCACCAAAATCCAGATCTCAATTCATTGCTAGTTGCCTGTTCCATTCTAAATAGTATTAGTGAAGAAAAAAAAAAAATTCTAGGCAATAGTAGATCTTCACAGATCATTTGGTTTATAGGATTTATATGAATAATCCTTATACTGCCTTGGATTTGTACATAAGTCTTGTCTTGCCCTTATAACCCTGACTGTTTTGTACATAATAGGTTTTCAGAAAATATTTCCTAAATAAATGATTAACCGGCTAAAAGCAAAAAGCAAATACCAGCCTGTCGGGAGTGATAGAAAAAAAAATGAGAGAAAATCTTAGACAGATATCCTTGAATAAAGAGCTAACCAGTGTTGCTACTTCAGGTCCAAGCAATTATAGAAAATCCTGCACATCAGAGAGAAGTGGTTGCTAAGGAAACTATTGTCTTCAAAAAAACTATTTAGTCGTTTTTCAAACTCACAGAGAAGAAGTCATTTTTTTCTTTGAGAGGAAAAAAAAATCATTCTCTGCTCTTTGGAAAACATAATCCAGTCATACTTTACCATCTTTCCTCTTTTTTTACCAGAGGTATGATGACTTCCTACCTAATCACTAATACTTCCAAGACTGTGGAGGCCCTCACTGTGACGTCACTGTTGTGACGACCTCACCCTGGGGGCAGAGAGGGAGAAGCAGCACCTGATATCAAAAGAGACATGCCACTTGACACTGGCCAAGTACCGTGAAGGCCCTGTGGGTACGGGCTCTGCTGCATTCTGCCAATTCTCTGGTCAGTTCAAGCACGTAATCAAGTCCATGTGGGTGGAACACTAGTCGAAGATCTGGATGAAAGTAGACCAGGGTCCAAGACAGAAAATAAAGGAGTAAAGAGAGGAGCAGGCCATTCAATTGGACAGAAGTTAACGTAATTATGAAACTTTTCATTGATTCTTTGGCAAGAATCTTTTCCTAAGAGAACTGATTTCAAATGCTTCTGATGCTTTAGATAAGGTTATAATTAGTGAGTGAAAAAAATTCAAAAATATATAAAAAAGCAAAAACAATTTTAAAATGACATGCTATAAGAACCTTTGCATGCCCAGACACTGGTATTGAGATGACAGGGAAGAACTGGTTAAAACCTAGGTACCACGGCAAAATCTGCAAATTTTTAAACAAAGTGAGACAAAGGAAGAGATTCAACTTCAGAATTTACTGGCCAGTCTGACACTGGTTTCCTTCCTGCTTTCCTTCTAGCAGGTAAGGTGATACCCAATGCACTTAGAGGTCTAACTCCATTGAATTTTCTATAACTGCTGACTAGACAGGAAACATTTTTAAATGGAGAATCACAATTACTCTGCTTTTTAAAAAAGAAAAAAAACTATTTAAAGGGGCAGTGTGGGAAGAAACAAGTGATTACCTCGAGTGGGACATAATTTAAAAATTTGTCAGAAAACATGGTTTATGAACTTCTGTCTTTCTATGTTATGCCAGTTATCAATTTATTGCCTTTCAGCTCCAAATCTGCCCTTCTTTTTGTCTGCTCCATTATGATAGAGCTGGGCTCATAAACAGTAGCCCTCTGCCAGACAGCACCACGTTAAGTTTTGTCTGGAGCTGGCACTGCAGGGACACTGGAGGAGGAAGGGTCTTCTCTTGCTGAGTCTGGTGTGCTCCTCTAGGCAGACTCCTGCATGTAGGACACGTGATTTTCCCCTGGGGAAGCACACCTTCATTAAGGTGGCCTTCCAGCAGAGTGCCACCAGCGGTACTTCTCATAAACCGCTTCCCCCAGCACCTCCTGGGAAAGCTTCAGGCAAGTGCACAGGCCTGGCACCTCCCGTGAATCACCTTCCCCAGCATCTTTTGAGCTCTGAGCGTCTCAGCACCTCCCTAGCATCAGCCTCCAGCAGCTCCCCACAGAAGGGTTTCCTGACGCTGTTGGCAATGGTACAGCATCCCCAGGCCCCTCTCTTAGGGCAGCTCTGCAGCCTTAGAGAACGTATCTACATCTAGTGAGCCAGGAGGTCTGGATCTCAGCCTTGGGGGTGTGGGCATCTTCTACATGTGTTCCTTCCCAGGTGCTCTACCTAAGCCCCAGGGATACTGACTGCTACCTCTATCTGCTATTCCTGTATTCTCGAGAGTTCCTTTCGCACATTATGAGCCAGTCTCCCATTACTTCACACCACCCCCATGACAGTTAATCATTCTTTATTATAAAACTTCCCTATTCAAATTACTCTGTGGTTTCTTTTTCTTGATTCGACCAGAGACATGTATGTGGAAGACTGAAATTCTAGAAGAATCTACAAAGGAAGATAAAGAACAATTGATAAAGCTGTGATAAAAGGGGAAGGAGGGCTGGAGAACAATAAAACCCTAAATCTCAAGAGGCTGAAAAGACTGTCTGGGGTCGGGAGCTTATGAATGATCTCATACCAGTTTGGCAGATACCATCAGAAGGAATTGATGAAATAAAAGAAGTCAGATGCAAAAGATCACATACTGTATGATCCATTTATATGAAATGTCCAGAAAAGAAAAATCTATAGAGACTGAAAGCAGATTAGCAGTGGACTGGGGTTTGGGGTGGGAACAGAAATTAACTGTCAATGAGCACAAGTAATCTTATTGGGATTACGTAAATATTCTAAAACTGGATTATGGTGGTGGATGCTCAACTTGGTAAATTTACTAAAAATTATTGAAAGGAGTAGGTGTTGATGAATATAAAGCTTTCTATGAATAAGCTTTCTGTGATCACAAGGTTTATATCTACTTTATACTGCTAGGAGGAAGTAATTTCCAAATCTATTTCCTTCAGAAACACTTCTATTCCATATGGTCTACTCAATGAATCAGGATCTAAGAAATGTGATTACATCAAGCAGAGTATTCATCCTAGATGATGTCCATAATGATGCTTAAGCACTTAAATTTTTCCAAGGGTATTATAGATTTTAATGACCTTCCTCTGATAGTATCCTCAGAGGTTCTTCAAATGCATAATTCACTTCAGATGATCAAAAAGATACACATCTGTAAACCTCTGGATATAATCAGAAGACTGCTAATGAGAAGTATAATGACACTTTCTAGAAAGAACTTTGTACCGTTAATAAACCAGAAACAGATGAAAAGGAACAGAAAACAATAAAGAAGTCTAGAGTAAAGAAAGGTGAAATGTAAATGATACTTTCATAAATAAGAATCCATATGTAGAAAGAAGGTAAAACAAGCCACTACTTTTGAGAGAACTTGTTCTGATTGCTTTCCCTCTAATTCCCATAATGTGCAAGGATTGCGGGTACAAGAGAAAGTAGTTTTTCAGTTGAAAAATGTTTCATATATATAAAATGTATAAATGTATAAAAAACTTTAAAGCTCCCAAAAATGGGAGAAGAAAAGATGCCAGGAAGACCAAATAAAAGTCTGCCTTATGGTTAATGCAGACTGAATATGCTCTGACAAACAAATGGCTGGCAGTCAATCGATGTACCCACAAAAGGACTGTGATTGTAAACACATAAGAAAACAGTTTAAAAAGTGATAGGATAATTACTTCTCAAGCAAGGGAAGATGACTTTGGAATAAATTACAACTGTTTGGGAATAGAGAAAAAGGAGCCTAAATACTCTTATTTCTTCAAATCTTTACCTATTCTTACATAAGTATTTCAAATTCTAGTGGCTGACACCATTAACAGTTAAAATGAACTGTTTAATAAAAAGTCCTGAGTTTTGCTGGTGTGTGTTTTCAAGCACTTTGAGTTGAAAATTGCTCCTTTCATTTAACCCCACCTACAGAAAGCCTACCGGTGTGAATCATAAAACAATTACCAAGGCCAAATATTGGCAGCAGTAAATCCTAATTGTATACAAAATACCAAGAAGAGACAGCTTTCTGCAAACTGACTCTGCAAATTCAAAACTCTAAAGACACACTGCTTTCATACCCTTCTATCTGACTTTTGCTGTCTGAACATGTAGCTGCGGCTTAGCTATTAGTTTGAACTAAAATCTCTTCACCTGACCATTGCTTTCTAGACTGTCTACTACCTCCATCAGCCGTAATGACCATTCGGTCTATACATATCACTGTAAGGAAGGATCGACGAGGACAATCTCAGGCAGGAGGATTATTGGGGGTCATACGAAGAAGAAAATGAGTATCTGAAATGTTCTTTCTGGCTCAAGTCTGGTTTTTCCCGACTACTTCTGTAAACCTTATAGACAGGTGTCACAAGATAAAGAATGTACAAAAGCTGATGCGAACATTCACACACATGCATGTGTGAGCACACCCACACTTCCAACACAGGCTACCTGAAAACATCGAGGCCATTGACACTGAGAGTCCGTTCTTTGACATGTGAGTCAGGTTAGATCCTTCGCTACCATCTGTGATAATGATTATAAAAGGGGGCCCTTTAGTATTCAGACAGGAAGTAAATCGATGAGAATGACAGTTCTATACCATATGTTCCTGGAATCAGGACCTGACTTTGCTCCAAAAGATGAACTGCTTTTAGGATGTTACATCCCCCAGGTGGGTACTTGATATGTCTTGGGACAACACAGTTACTGCAGCTTCCCCAAACCAGCCTGGCCTTAAAGACCTCGAAGGTAGTGGCTCTCAATCAGGGGAGATTTTGCATCCTTGTAGATACTTGGGTAGAGGCCAGGGATGAAGCTCAACATTCTACAATGCATGGGACAGTCTGTTACAACAAAGAATTATCTGGCCTAGAGGTTGAGAGACCCTCCTCTGAGGTCTTTTCCTTTAGGGATTTCCATCCTGAACTGACCAGAGTTAACTTGACTAAACTTCTCTGGGGTCATGAACACAACAATTTCCCATAGGAATGCATTTCATGCCACCGCCAGGCAGGCTATTTCAAATTTGACTCCTTCCAGACTGAACAGCTTCCCCTGGCTCCCTGCTTTGTTGTAAAGAACACTTAGTAGCCAAATGGACTGCTCCACGCCCAATGAAGCAGTGCTTTGAATTTACCTTAATATTACCCTCATTACTTGACTACCTATGAAATGAAACCTTGAGGGCGCCTGGGTGGCTCAGTGGGTTAAAGCCGCTGCCTTCGGCTCAGGTCATGATCCCAGGGTCCTGGGATCGAGGCCCACGTCGGGCTCTCTGCTCGGCAGGGAGCCTGCTTCCTCCTCTCTTCCTCTCTCTCTGCCTGCCTCTCTGCCTACTTGTAATCTCTCTCTCTGTGTCAAATGAATAAATAAAATCTTTAAAAAAAAAAAAAAAGAAATGAAACCTTGATAAAACACTGATACTGGTGAGGTTTGGGAGAGCTACCTGGTTGGTGAACATACTGATGGGACCGACGGTATGGCCTACCCTGAGTGCATTGACACGGAGGCTCCTGTGCTCGGGAAACTTTGGGCCCTTGCCCTAAGTACCTCTTCATCTGACTGTTCATTCGTATCCTCTATGATAAACAGTAATCTTAACTATAGTGTTTTCCTGAGTTCTGTAAGAAATTTCAGCAAATTATGGAAACTGGGGGTCACAGGAAACCCCTGAATTTGTAGTTGGCTGGGGAGAAGAGCGAGTAACCTGGGGACCCTATTTGTGGGGTCATGGTGACATCTGCAATGGGAGTATCCTTTGGGATTGAGCCCTTAACCTGTGAGGTCTACATTACCTGCAGGAGTTAACGTCAGAAGTGAATTACCAAGATACTCAGTTGCTGTCAGAGAACTGGAGAAATGTTGGAAAACCACATACAAACCAACCCCCAACATAGAGTTTTAAGTGGTAGTTATTGTCATGAACAGAAATCGGATATATTAAAGAGAACGAAAAAGGAAGACTTCCTGGAGACCTGGAAAAACATGTGTAAAAGTTGTAGTTCTGAATGGGGAAGAAATCCAACTACCACCAGGTTTTGATTACTATTGGAGGTCTGTGCAGGCGAAAAGTGAATTACATCAATTCTCAAGATTGATATAAACAGACCTATAAAAAAAGATCTATTCATCATCCTCTTACAAAGGGGAATTTCAGATACAATTCACCTCTATAAGAAAATAACTCATGGGGGAAAGCTTATATCCCAGAACTACTTTTCGGTTTGTTTGTTGCACTGATGGGAACTTGAAGAAACTTATCATTTGCAGAAATGGATTAATCCATTAATCATGGGTTAACCTGATTTAACGCAACTGCCTTCCCAGATTAGAGCACTTCCCCTCCTCTGTGCATATGCTTACAACAATAACAATAACTACGACAACGAGGGTCTGTGACTCTGCTAAGCAAGTTAGCACTGATAGAACAGAATAAAGCTCTACTTTGTAAACTTCATTTTTTTTCCTGTTTTGCTTCCCCCCCCAATGACTCTATTTGTCCTTTGCTCTTAGGATTATAACAAAGCTCCTTTTAAACACTTTGAAACAATTTCGATTGTGTTACGGAACACAAGAGAATAGGATTCTAATTTCAAGTAGGTATGGGCCAGCCCTAGGCTGTGAGCAGGAGGAATCAGAGTGAAAATCCAAGAGAAAGGTGCAACTGAGACCCATCAAGGTGACTCTAGCAGCCAGACCACTCCGAAGCACTTCCTTTCAGTGTTGTTTTCTGCTTAAATTTTACTAAAGGGGTTTTGTTTTTGGCAAGAGAAGCTGTCTCTTACAATAACTGACAACGTTCCAAAATGGACCATATTGAAGATTCTCTATACTCAGGGAAAGCTTCTCAGTCTATGATTTCAAAATGAAAGAAACAGGTAATGAAAGTGGCTTGAAATAGTGTCGCTTCTTACCGTGGATTTCAAATTCATCAACGTCGTCCGCAGAGCCAGAGTCAGAGAACTGTGTCGAATCACGTGAACTAAACTGGGAGCTGCTAGAAGTGACCCGAAAGCCTGCTATGTTTAAAAAAAAGAAAGAAAGAAAGGTAATAAGCAGGACAGAAAGAGTTCACCTACTCCGAGGGTCACAATGAAAGGGACCTGGTATGACTTCAACAGCAAAGGAAACAGAACTTGGCTGGGAGTGATGCTGGGAGAAATGGAAACTGGCTGTTTTTGCCCAGTGTTCCCCCATTTTATTCCCCAAATTTTGAAAGTTTCACAGAAACAGAAGGTACTACGATCTGGGAAGTGACTCTGGGACCAGCAGTCTTAGTTCTCATACCAGAAAACTATTTTTTGGAAGTATTTCTGAAGTAGGAAATGGATGAACTCTAGGACTCTGGGTCCGGTAGGAAAAAAAATTAGAAGAAAAAAAAAATCTTTCTGACAGCAGAAGAACCCTTGGCTTGGTTATACCTCGAAGTGAGACAAGAAAGGAAGTGTACGAGGCACCAAATCTTATCCTGAAGCCCTGCGGCAGTGGAAGTGAGGTGCTCGCAGCCCCACTCACTTCCGTGCTCGGTCTCCTGGTACACGGGGAGCAGGTTTTTGGTGCGGATCTGCTGGCGACGAAGGCGGATCTTCTGCTTCAGTTCCTGGATCTCTCTATCGCTGTCTTCCTCCTCTTCCTCCTCCTCTTCTAGGCACTGGCTCATCATGTTACACTTCATGAGCTCAATGGCGGCAATCAAGGACTCTGAGATGCTGAAGTGCGCATTCTCCTGAGGGAAGGAGAGCACCAAAGAAGTTGATGAGCGAGGCACTAGATGTGTTGAGCTCCTCGGTGGTTGTAATGCTGGAAAGTAAAGTTCTAACACATGTATTGCTTTCATTCAAAACACTCAGGAGGGGACACCTGGGTGGCTCAGTCGTTGGGCGTCTACCTTTGGCTCAGGTCGTGGTCCCAGGATCCTGGGATCGAGCCCAGCATTGGGCTCCCAGCTCAGCGGGAAGCCTGCTTCTCCCTCCCCCACGTCCCCTGCTTGTGTTCCTTCTCTCACTGTGTCTCTCTCTGTCAAATAAATAAATAAAATCTTAAAAAACAAACAAACAGAAACACTCGGGGGAAACGAACACTTCTGTTATAAGAAAAGCTGATGGCCGGAAAACTGTTCTACCTCCTCTTTGCTCTCAAACCTGCCATGCCTGGCCTTCCTGTCCTACTTTCTACATAAAACTATGATAGAAAAGAAGTCTAGAATTTAGTGTCTTTCCTTTTAGGTCTTTCCTAAAGCCATACTCCTATAGACAAAGCATTAAGGTAAATGTAATAGCTCAGGGTAAAGTGCTTTATAAGTTCTAAAATTCTATAGGGACATTATTTATTACATATCTGAGCCTTAGAACAAAATAGAGAAGTTGATTCTGGAAATAGCTTTTACCTAAGGTTCCAGGGTCAAAGAAACAATAACCATGTGGCTAAAATTCAATACTTCTGTGCCCAAGGCAGCTTCTAACACAAAATTAGTTATATTTTGTGGGAAATAGATGCTCCCTGAAAAGTTCTTTAGAGATTGAACTTGTTGAGCTTGTCTTTACTCTGAACTTACTTTCATCCATGGTCTTTGCTCATCTTCCTGCTGTGTACCCAAAACCTCTTTAGAACAAATGGCCCCACAGCCCCTCGGGCCAGATGTCTGAACTCATGAGCTCTTCAGTGCCCCTTAGATTCCTCACCTTTTCCAGGTCTGCACAGCTTCCAAAGTCTTGCTCAGACAGGTAGCTGATGAGGGACTGTCCTTCCGATGGTCTTCGGAACATGCCCTCCCCAGAGCATAGGTACTGACCACCCTCTGTGGGAAAACAGAATGTGGATATGAAAAGCTCTGACTTGGAAAGCAAATCTGTAACAGACAAACTTCTTGAGAAGTCTGATGATTTTACCACTAGAGACACTCCCAAGTTCTCCCAGGTATCAGGTTGGAAAGAAGATGTCTACCTTCTAAAGGAGTTTCTCTGAATCTCAGAATCCCCAACCACTAAATCTCTTGGTTAAAGAATAGAATAAATGAAGAGAGCCCAGAGACAATCCTTTTGCCATCAAAATTTAAAGATGACATACTTGCCCTCCTACCCTACAAAAAAAGGAAACAAAAAAACCTGTGCTGAGAATCAGACAAGGGAACAAATAGCTTCTTCCTGTGGATGATTTCCACGTAGAGCTTATCTTCTGGTAACTCAGCCTCAACGCTCAAAGACTTCTTTTCAAGGTCCCTCTCACCCACTCAGAGAGCCATTCCATCTGGAGCGACAGACATCCATAGTGATAACACCCACCGCCTAAGAGAGGGTGGGACCCCCGAAGTCAGAAAGGAGCAAGAGAAATGGCAGGGCTGTGTGATTTCTAGCATGGGGGCTGTAAATGGTGAAAGGAAGGGTGAGACTGTACGGTGTGTACCCTCCACGGAGCCGACGTGAGCCAGACAGCTCAGAGCTTAGCAGGCACAAGGGGAGAGCAGGGGAAAGACACAGCTGCAGCCCTGGCCTTCCTAGTACTCACCATACTCCATGTACAGAGAGCTGGGTGTGCTGACTTCACTGCTGGGGCCAGAGTAGGGCAAGGGGCCTCTCAACTTCGACTTATCATTGCAGGATTCTAGTGTCAGTGACCACCAGGGAGTAAAAACACACATACGAGGTGAGCAACACATACATTCCCAGCTGCGGAGTTTCCACGTTTAACTGCTCCCATTCCCAATGCCCTCCCAAGCAGGAGAGAGAGGTGGCACACCAACGGGAAACAGTCCAAGAATGCAGGAACACATGGGGGAAAGGAGATGGGGACTCAGTATATTCTAAGAGGAAAAGAGAAAACATGACCCAGAATGCAGCAACACAAAGGCGAAAAAGCATCAAATCAAAATGGACTCATGAATTTAGTTCTTTTTTCTTCCACCTTCTTACCAAATGTTCTAGGAATATTGGCCAATTTCCATCCTCTTTACAAGAACCAATGCAGAGAACAGTCCTCACATGGTAAAACAAAGACAGGCACACTGAAACTTTTCTGATACCTTGACACTGGGCTTTTAAACAATCTCAGAGTGGTTACGCTAGGAAGACTAGGACACAGCCTCTCTTGAACCTGAAATTTGTCACACCTATGTATTTAACCCGCTTCTGAATTAGGTAAAAAAACAGAATAAAATCCAGCAATTTCCTTAAAAGAAGCGTCACGACAATGCTCAAGAAGCCAAAGACGATGGCCCTATATCCAAAGGGCTCGGCCACAGGTGTGTACACCCAGCCTTCCTGGAGAAGGAAGGGAGAGGTTTCAAGAGAAGCCTGGCAAAGTAAGAAGTGGCTTGGTAGACCTTTTCAAGGAACAATGAGAGGTAGGAGTAGAGAAATAGCAGGCGGTGCTCGCAGGAAATGAGAAACTGATACTCTCCAAAGGAAAACACAAAATTCCCAGTGCTACTGAAGGAAGAGCAGGCAAAAAAGCAGGTGGGTGCCTGGCAAATGAGCAGGATGCTCTGGAGAGGCAATGAATGAGCCACATCCAACCCATATCCCCCACAGATGGTGCCAGCTTGTCAGCTGCTCCTCTCATTAAAACAAATGCTACTACATGGTAAGAGAGAACTTTGTGTTTTCCTTGGGTCTCCAAGATATCTGCTGGTCCTGGCAGTGGGCTCTCCTCCTCACTACTGAACTAAAGACAAACCAGCAGTCACCATGATGTCTTGGTAAGAAACTATGACTTGGAGGGGGCCTCTGAGGTCCCCAGTCAACTTTAGTGCCCAACACAAACTCCAACACCAGCACCCTACTCCTTTACAACACGTAAAAGCCATCCAACCTTTACTTCCTGAGCTAACTACCTCCTGATGCTGCTTCTTCAAATGAGCAGCTCTAATTCTTAGATTTCCTCATACTCTCTTGAGTCTTCTTACAATTTCTCAGCTCCTTAAGCATAACAGTGCTCTTCCAAACAGTGGTCCTATCAGCTTCCCCCTCTTTAACTTTCCCCTTTCCAAGCTAACATACTCAGTGGCTTTCCCAGGAGGCCACCACTCTCTGTCCTCCCTCCCCACTCTGTCGTGCAGACACATTCTACTGCTAGTATCTCCATGAACCCACAACTGAACACAATATTTAATTTGAACACCACCAGGAACACCAAAGAAACAGACTTAAGTCACTAGAAAAAGCCTGTGCAATGACAGGCATGGGGTGGGATGGGACTTACAGAGGAAGGAAAACAGGTGAAAGAAAAAGGAAATGGGACTCTGGGAGAGGCAGAAAACATGCATCCACATCCAAGACCACAGAAAGGGGGAAAACACATTCTGGTGTTAATTCAAGGAAAACAAACTAATCTACAGTAAGTACTCAGTTATTAAAAAAAATTCTGCCACTGATTCATCATGATGCTTTAGACAAACAGCAGGCTTCAATTTCACCTTTGGGCAAAACAGGATTGATAAATCTTGACTCTGCCTCCCAGAAACTGTTGGAAAACTAACTGAGGCATCTGGAAGTCATGGGCAGAGAACGTAGGATGCAAAACATCGGAGCCGTCTCAGAGACAGGTCCAAGAACCGCAGCAGGATTAGCCAGCCTAGCCAGACTTGATTTGACACCAGAACGGAAAAGGAGGTTCTGAACTAAGCAAGATGGTCACAGAGGAGGAGGAGGTGGCAGACAGAAAGGACTGGCTCCCAAACCTGCAATGGGATCTTCAACTATAATGGTGATATTCCTGGGGCCTCCTGTTCGTAGACAGACAGGTGCAGAAAAGAGTCCAAACAGAGGAAATGAGAATAGAGTGAGAAAAAGAGTGTCCTTTTATCTAGCAGAGGTGGGGAGTTAACCCCCAGGAAGGAACCCTCGTGCTGAAGTCCTCAGCTACTAAACTGAGGCAGCAGACTCATGAGAAGCTACACACGACCCCCTCTCCCTCAGACCCTTTTGCTTAGGTTTTCTCTGGCTCCCCTTTCCAACGCAGGTTACCGTGGTTTCTGGAATCCATGTGGATTCAAGAATGGGGGCAGGGAAGTTTCCCATGCTCAAACACTGGGGGCCTGGACTACAGCAGACAGCAGGCCTGCAGCAGAAGATGTGAAGTGAGGAGCTAACCCAAGTACTCTTCACATCTAAGAAAGTCTGTGGGGAGACAGGCTTTGATATGGAGACTTTTTTTTCCCTAGAGAGTTCCAATAAGGCAAACCACATCTTGAGTAGAAAATGGAAAAAAGTTTGTCACTCATGAGTTCAGATGAGGGCCTCAGCTCTCACCCTTCTAGAATTTACAATGAGAAATCAATGGCAGCTCCAATTGCTACAGGAAATCTTCCTCTTTAAAATTTTTTTTATATTTTATTTCTGGAACTTTCCTATCCGGAACTGGCTTTGAGCATAGAGATCCATGTTATACTTGCTGTTATGGAAGTTCTCCTACAAACAAAACCCAACCAAAGCCTGCCAGACACTAACAACCCATGACAGAGGATGGCAGGGAAATGGCAAAAAGCAACGAGCCCCACATCTCCCATGCCGAGGGTGCCTTCTGCTAGCAGCTGGTGTTTGCGTGAGGGAGAGCTCAGTGGCCAGGGCCTCCTTACCGGGCTGCCTTCCAACCTGAATTAGTGACGCAGCAGTCAGCCCCCCTAACTGGTTTCCTTGGTCCCATCACCCCACACTCATACATCCTAGTTTTAACGAGGAAACCCCAAGATCACTTTGCCTTTCTCATAAGAGTATTACACCTGACCACACTTCTCAGGAATCACAGAAAGGGGAGGAATTTAATAGGATTATTTTCAAAGCTCATAAGAATTTCCCCTCTGTCTGAGAGAAACATTAAAAACTCAAACTGTGACAAGTCACACTATCCTCTGATGCTGAAGAACTGCTGAAAGAATCCAGGGAAATATTTACTATTTGGCAATGTATAAGGGAACAAACACAAATATTCTGAGAGAGCTCTCCTGGGTATTCATATTACACTATCAACTTTCCTCTTTCTTTATAAGCAGGACACCCCACCACATCATCAGAAATGTAACTTACTAAGTAGGGGCTGGTGACGATCATTACCTGGGCCTCCTCGGGAGGCAATGTTGGTGTCCGAATGGGAGCGAGTGTGGCTCTTCTTTGTTCCACTGGTGGCAGTGAGTGTCTGCCCCTCCGAGAAGCTGGACCTGCGAAGGACGCTGGACAGCTGGCTCTGCCCACCTCCTTCCTGTTCGCCTAGGGAAGAGGCAGCAGAATCGGGCTTCTGCGAGCTGCTGGAGGAGAACAAGTTGGAGCTGCTGCTCTCAGCATTGCTGCTGTGACTCTGACAGCTGGCAGTCCGGCCTCGGGGATCCAGGTTGCCGATGGCCAAGTACTCAGGCCCCTCGCTGGCATCACTTGGGGAATCATTCTGGCTGCTGACGCGGGATGCTTCTAGGGGGCTGGTCAGAGTGCTAGAGCTCATCTCATTTGGGGCTGAGGGGGGATCCCCGGCTAATGCGGAGACTGCAAGCAGGGGGGCTTGGAAGGTTTGATCCTGTGCTGGTGAGACATGCTCTCTGCTTTCTTGAGGTTTTCGGGGAGGGCCAGAGAGGGAAAAGGAAGTAGATCTTCTTTCTAGGATATAAAAAGAGGAGAAAAAGGTGAGCTGGAAAGCTTTGGTACAAGGAAGGGCTTGTCTACAACTAAGGGCCAAACTCCCTATCATTATTGGGTGCCCGGGACACATGGTATCACCTCAGAAAAGGTACGCCACATGAAGTAAGCAGAAATTGCTTAGAAGCAGGTAAGCCGGGTAAGGTAAGGTAAAAGCATGGGCTCTTGACACAGTGACATCAGTGCTCCTTAGTACACATTTCCCATCTGGAAAATGAGCAATACTAACAACACCCACAGCATAGGACTGTTCTGAGGATCAAATGAAGTAATATATATAAATTGATTATAACAGAGCCTGGCACATGGCAAGCCCTCAGAAGTGTTAGCTAGTATTACTGAAATGCCTTCTTGGCAATGTGGATTAGAAATCCAGGGGAATCTAAAAACACCTCTCTTTCCTCTATTACTTTCATGATTCTGCTGAATTATCTTAGGCTAGTTACTATACAACTTTTTAAGACGTCCAGTATCAAGACATGGAATGTGACCAAACTGCACCAAGCCACAGCTCTACCTATACCCTCCTGTGTGCACCCACAAAGTCCCCTCCTTTCCAGGGCTGGGCATGCATGTTCTGACCACCCCTTCCTGCCCCCATACCTGAGCCGTGGTTGGGTACGGACTGGTGGAGGCTAGAGAAGGACCCAAAGTAGGAATGCTGAGCACAGCTGGTTGAAGACGTGTGTGTGGACCCAGGCAGAGCTGTTAGGCTCTGGCTCTTTGTTACCAGCAGCGGGCTCTCCTGCTTTCTGGCAAACTACAAAGCAAACACGTGTCAGAGTTGAGGACAGAGGCCCTCAGAGGAGGAACATTCAGCACCACAGAAATGCTGGTAGGAGCTGACCTTTGGCAGCAGGCTTGGAACTGCAGACAGAGCCTGCAGATAGGACAGACAGCTCTACTGCTCTATTAGAGCACATAACTTTGAAACCTTGAAGTCCTGTGATACAGCACAGCTTCTGAAACTGGAATCCTAGGTGGGACACCAGGAGTGCTTTATCATAGAGGCGGTACAACAAAATTCTACAGACTATGAGCATAGAGTCAGAAATCAGATAGATCAGTGTTCACACCCAGACCCTACCACTTACAAACTTGGAGCAAGTGACTTATCTGCTCTGTCCCTCAGCTGGCTTCCTTTATAAAATGAGATTAATGTCTACCTTATAGAGTTGTGAGAATTAAATGAGATGACACACGTATTGTGACTAGCCCCAAGCCTGGCACACAGAAAGTATTTAATAGGTGGTAACTAAGAATCAGAATTTAAAAACCACAAGAGAGAGGGGCTCCCTCCTGAAAAGGAATAGGGACTGTGATCCCATTCTAGCTGAGACACTGATATTAGTGATGGGGTGAGTGAATTGGAGGGTTAACAATAAGCAATATCAAACAACAAAATTTTCTTTATACTTCAAGGACAAAAATGATCCTGTGTCACACGAGGTCATACCAGGTAGGACACTGTACAGTCCTACTCCTGATTCAATCCTACTCCTCATTCAAAATCATTTTCTTCTTCCCAGCTTGTCAAGCCTGCCCTTAAGGAAGTGCTTACTCAGACTATGGATTTTAAAAAGGGATTTAAAAATATAGACACCTCCCTCCTTAAATAGACCTTATGCTTACACTTTTTACTTTAGTAGATACTTAATAGTACCTCCCCTTCTTCTCCAAGTTTTTTTTTTTTTTTTTTAATGAAATCCTTTCAGTTCACAACTGCCTTAGCAAAGAAAGAGTTTGCTACAGAGGGTTCTATCATGGGGAGGTCCAGAGACCCAGCACAGACACAGATCACTCCTTGCCCCCTTACCATGGATGCATCAAGCTGAGCCAGGAGGCGGGGGTTGTTCTGTTCCACGGCTTCCAGGCATTGGAGCATGGCTGTGACGTGGGCGTTGCTTAGCAGGAAAGCAGTATCTGGGGAGAGAAATGCTACTGCTGCGATGGAGCCCACAGGGAGATCTTTAGCTTCCCTGTACAGCCTGGGAGAGGCTCAAGGAAGGAAAGAGACAATAGGTGAAAATGACTTAAGGAGAATCATGCCACTTCAGGGAGAAGAGGAATCAGGGACATATATGTATAAGAGAGGCTAAGTAGTGTCTAGTATAAAAGAGAGGCTGTGCGCAGAGGCTTCAAAGTCACAAAGTCCCAGATTTGAATCCTGGCTATAGGTGACTTGGCCTCCTTGGGCTCTGCTTTCCTGATTGGAAAACATGGGCATTAATACCCGGCTCTCAGGGCTGTTGGGAAGGGTATATGTATAAACAGTATGTCACAGTGACTGGCACCTCTGAAACTCGCAGTAAATGGTGGTTGTTCTTATCAGTTTGCACCTGTGGGAGTCGGGGAAGACCTTAGCATCCAGCTAGACTGTGTTTTACACATAAAGGAGAAGACTGGATGCATGCTTCTGATTAGAAACTCTGTGGCACTCAGCATAATCTCCTCCAGTCCCATCCATGTTGATGCAAAAGCTGGGTATTCATCTTTTCTGATGGCTGAGTAATATTCCATTGTATACATGGACCACATCTTCTCTATCCATTCGTCTGTGGAAGGGCATCTTGGTTCCTTCCACAGTTTGGCTGTTGTGGATATTGCTGCTATGAACACTGGGGCGCATATGGCCCTTCTTTTCACTACATCTATATCTTTGGGGTAATACCCAGTAGTGCAATTGCCGGGTCATAGGGTAGCTCTATTTTTAATTTTTTGAGGAATCTGCACACTGTTTTCCAAAGTGCTACACCAACTTGCATTCCCACCAACAGTGTAAAAGGGTTCCTCTTTCTCCACAGCCTCTCCAACATTTGTTGTTTCCTGCCTTGTTAATCTTTGCCATTCTAACTGGTATGAGGTGGTATCTCAATGTGGGGGAAATCAGAGGGGAAGACGAACCATGAGAGACTGTGGACTCCAGGAAACAAACTGAGGGTTTTAGAGGGGAGGGGGGATGGGGGGATTGGTTAGCCCAGTGATGGGTATCAAGGAGGGCACGTATTGCATGGAGCACTGGGTTTTATAAGAAAACAATGAATCTGGGAACACTGCATCGAAAACCAATAATGTATTTTATGGTGATTAACATAATACAATAAAAAATAATAATAATAAAATAAAATAAATTTAAAAAAATCCCTGTGGCACCGAGTGAAAGTACGGGGTCCTAGAGTGAGAGTCAGTCTCTGGGGAAAGAGTACAGTGGAAGAGATGGAGAAGAGTGTGCAAGGATCCTGGCTGAGGGGCCTCCACATACCCGTGTAGAATTTTCTGATGTACTGCTTGTCCCCTAGCAGAGGCCGGAGCTGGGCAGAGAGACAGTGGCGCTGCAAACTGTGCTGCAGCCACAGCTCAGCCACTGCGCGCCCGCTCTCGCCGTCTGTGCCGCTCTCACCGTTCTCGTGCAGGCTGATGAACTGGGAGGCAAGGAGGCATGGGTCAAAACACGTATCCTGGTAAAAACCGCAAGACTGAGGCCTAAGGACCCGAGAACTAGATGGAGACAGGGAAGAGGCGGTGATCAGAGGGACTCTACCTCGAGGGAGCATGTAGAGGTTACAGAGGGAGGACAGGGGAGAAAGGGATTAGGGGCCCCGCTGCAGAGGAATGAAGCAGCTACGACCTGATATGCAGCTCTAGGAGAGGACAAAGCTGCTACACCTGTCTCTTTATGTTCTAGCTCCGAAGAGACATCTAGCCCGCAGAATGAGAGGAAGGATAAACTTGACCTCTTGGCTGATCTCACAGAGTCCTCCATTTCAGTTGGCCTCCAGAAAATAATGCAACAAAAACCTGGGGGGAAAGGATCTGGGAAGATGTCACCTAAGATTTGCCACCAAAGAGAAGCCATCTGAGCATCTTGTTTTGCCTCTAGTCATAGCATTCTCTATTTGGAAGCTCCTTCTACTTGGCTGTTTCTAAAAGCAAGGTCTCATAGACAACTTCTAAGAAGAAACAACTACAGCAATATATTTTAGAAAAGGAAGTTTGCTGGAGGTGAAGGGGAGTGGTGGTAAGAAAAATTATGTGAGAAGGACAAAGAGAGTCTACATAAGAAAACCACTGGGCTCTGGATTTTGCTCACAAAAAAGGCCAGTCTGACATCTTGTGATTTGGTTCCTGATCATTTAAAAACAAATTACTTTTCCTGACATCACCTCAGCAATGAACCTGGAAGTGGGTGGGATAGACATGAAACAAAACTGGCCAGATATTGACAAGTATCGAAGACAAGTGATGGATAGTTCAGGGTTCATTACACTATTCTCTTTAGTTTTGTATATATTTGAAATATTCCATAATGAAGAGTTAAATAAATAGATACATACATTTGGCAGTGACTGTTCTGGAACTAGCTGGGTAACTTTGGCCAAGTCACTAACCTCCACGAGCTGTTTCTCTGATTGGAAATCAGAGGTACTACATCGAGCTAAGAAGCGTCTCAGTCCTACTTCCCCAACCATTTTAGGGAACCTCTTGACATTTTCCTAGAATTTTGAACAGCTTCATTCTGATGCTAATATGCAGATCTTTTGAAAATAATAAAGCTTTTTCACTCCTTCCCCAGAGGACAGAAAGTGGCCTGGGGCAATGGGTCTAACAAGGTTTATTTTTTAAAGCACATAATCCTCCCTTCCAAATTAGTCCTACGGGAATAATTTCCTCAGTTAATAGGAACCTTGACACACACCATCTTTCTAGCCTAGGAGACTCTTCAGACAGGACATTAAACAACAAAGCCTTGTGGTTACTTTTCCCTTCTTACCTTCTCCACATGAAGGGCTGAGTGGGGACTGAGCCAGCGGATGTCCTTCACGAACTGCCAGTAATCAGTCTGGCGGCAACACACCTGCTGTGGGAACACATAAGGTGAAGAAATCACTTCCACTTTACCAAATCTAGTTCTGGCGTTGACATTCAAAAGCCGGAGGGGAAAAAAGCCTAACTTTCCCTGCCTCAACGAAGGTTCTCAGCAGCAATCAAAAGGAGATATACACATGTTCACCCTTTTAAGGATAATTGTTTAAAACTATTTTAATTGTTCTTTTGAGCAGGTAATACATGTATATGACATAGAAGATTACACAGTGAAAATAATCTGATTTCCCCCTCATCCCTCCACCATTCAGCCCTAGAAGATAAATCTTAAAACTGGTGAAGAGTTTACTTGTTAAAAATCACAGTTGTATGTCTTCAGCTCTTACTGCAAAATCAAGTAAGGAAAGACCTGCTTTTCCCATGCTACTCAGGTCAGGAAAGAGCTGAATTTAGAGTCAAAGAAATGATCAATTCTAGATAAAATAGTCTCACACTGGAGAGGGCTTGAACTGGAGAAGGCAAATGTTTATACTAGGAAAATCTAATTCTTATTTTTGAGAATCCTTTCTGAGATTACTGGGCACAGGTTAAAACTGAAACCTAATTAATTGAGAAGTACAGACCTAGCACAAGCATTAAGAGACAGACTAACCAACAGAACAAAATAAACAGCCTAGAAAGAGTCCTTAAATTGGAACTTAATACATGACTGACCCAAAAAGCAATTCAAATGTCATCTCAAATGGGTGGGTTTCTCACCTAGACTGGTAAGGTAGAAGTGAGAATTAGAAGTGTCAGCTGTACAGGCTCTTTTGCTAACTGGAGTCATGGAAACCTTTAAGATCTTGGCATCCGTGTGGCAGTGTTTATGAACTCTGTTCTGTGGCTGAGTGAACACTGAGCAGACAGGGATGGGCAGCAGTGGAATATCAACTCCAGCATGTCCCCTGGTTAGTTACATCTATGTGAGTAAGATCTAAACTTGGTTTCCTTTCTTTAGGCAAAATTCTAGGCAAACTCAGAAATAAAATTGAGGACATCACTACTGATACCATGGACTTTACAGAGGAATACTATAAACACCTCTACGGTCACTAGTGTGACAACCTACATGAAACAGATCAATTCCTCGAATGATACAATCTGCCAAATCTTACCAGGAAGAAATAGATAACCTGAATAGGCCTATATCTCCAAAGAAAAATGAAATCAACAATTAATAACTTTCCAAAACCAAAATCACCAGGCCTAGATGGGTTCACTGGTGAATTCTACTAAACATTTAATTATACCAATTCTTTATAGTGCCTTTAAGAAAACAGAACCAAAGGAAAATATTTTCCCAAATCATTCTATGAGGCCAGCATTATCCTAACACCAAGACCAGAAAGAAAAAAAATCACAAGAAAACTATGGACCAATATCTCTCAGGATATAGATGCAAAAATCCTCAACAAAATATTAGCAAATCAAATCCAACATTGTATAGAAAGAATTATACACCACGACCAAGCAGGATTTATACCAATTATGCAAGGCTGGTCCAACTTTCCAAAATCAACACATCAAATCACATCAATGGAATGTGATGGAATTCATCACATCAACAACCAAATAAGAAAAAAAACCACATGATCATATCGATAGATGCAGAAAAACATCTGACAAAACCCAACACCCACTCACAATAACAACTCTCAGTAAACTAGGAATAGAGAGGAACTTCTTCAAATTGATAAAGAACATCTACAAAAATCTACAGCTATCATCATACTTAATGGTGAGAAGCTCAAAGCTTTTCCACTAAGATCAGCAACAAAGCAAAGGTGTCTCCTTTTCCCACTACTTTTTAAAATCTTAATGCAAGTCCTAGCTAATGCATTAAGGAAAAAAAAAGGAAATAAAAAGGTCATAGGGTGCAAGGTTAATATGAAAAACCAATCACTTTCTTATATGTTGGCAATGAGCAAGTGGACTTTAAAAATAAAAACACATTACCATTTACCCTAGCACTCCTGAAAATGAAATACTTAGATATAAATCTAACAAAATATGTATAAGATCTATATGAAGAAAACTACAAAACACTGATGAAAGATAGCAAAAAACTAAATAAATACACAGATAATCCATGTTCATGGATAGGAAGACTCAATATTGTCAAATGTCTGTTCTTCCCAATTTGATCTATAGATCCGATAAAATCCAATCAAAATCCTATCAAGTTATTTTTTGGATATCAACAAACTCATTGTAAAGTTTATATGGAGAAGCAAATGACCCAGAATAGCTAAACAATATTGAAAGACAAGAGCAAAGTTTTTCTTCAAAAAGGACTGACACTAGGGGTGCCTGGGTGGCTCAGTCATTAAGCGTCTGCCTTCTGCTCAGGTCATGATCCCAGATCCTGGGATCGAGCCCCGCATCAGGCTCCCTGCTTGGCGGGGAAGCCTGCTTCTCCCTCTCCTGCTCCCCCTGCTTGTGTTCCCTCTTTCACTGTCTCTCCCTGTCAAATAAATAAAATCTTAAAAAAAAAAAGGACTGACACTATCTGACTTGAAGACTTACTAGAAAGGCACAGTAATCAAGGCAATGTAGTATTGGGAAAAAATAGACTAACAGATCCATGAAACAGAACAGAGAGCTCAGAAACAGACACATATAAAATCAACTTATCTTTGACAAGGGAGCAAAGGCAATACAATGGATCAACGATAGTCTTTTCAACATGGTGCTGAAACACTTGCCATCCACATGCAAAAAAATGAATCTTAACACAGACCTTACACCTGTCACAAAAATTAAGTCAAAACAAGTCATAGACCTAAATGTAAAATGCAAAACTATAAATCTCCTACAAGATAACATAGGAAGGAACCTAGATGACGCTAGGTATGGTAATGACTTTTTGATACAAGACCAAAAGCATGATCCATGAAACAAAGAACTGATAAAGTACACTTCACTAAAATTAAACACTTCTGCTCTGTGACCAACAATGTCAAGAGAAGGAAAAGACAAACCACAAACTGGGAGAAAATATTTGCAAAGCCACATATGATAAAGGAATATTATCCAAAATATACAAGGAACTCTTAAAACACAACAATAAGAAAACAAAGAATCTGACTTAAAAAATGGGCCAAAGATCTTAACAGACACCTTTCCAAAGAAGATATACAGAGGACAAATAAGCACATGAAAAGATGTGCCACATCATATATCATCAGGGAGATGCAAATTAAAACAACACAGTACCACTATATACTTATATTAGAACGGCCAAAATCCAAAACAATTCCAATATTAAATGCTGGTGAGGATGTGGAGCAAAAGGAACTCTCATTCATTGCTGGTGGGAATGCAAAATGGTACAGCTACTTTGGAAGACAGTTTGGCAGATTCTTAGAAAACTAAACATACTCTTGCTATGGTGAGCACTGTGAATTGTTTAAGACTGATGCATCACAGACAGGAACCCCTGAAACAAATAATACATTATAAGTTAATTTAAAAAAAGGAAAAAAAACAAATATACTAACCAACTTTGGGGGAAAAAAAACAAAACTAAACTAAGCTAAACATACTCTTACCATGTGATTCAGCAAACACATTCCTTGGTATTTACCCAAAGGAGCTGAAAATTTAAGCCCCCACAAAAACTTCTATAAAAACTTGATGTCAAATTATATAGAGGCAAGACAACTTTCAAAGTTAGAAGGAAAAAAACTAAAAATGTTGGTTTTGTACTCATATTACGGGATCTTTAAATTGCTAATCCAGCATAAAAAAATTAAAACTAGAAGTCCTGTATCATGTATTATGGGTACAACTTATTCAAGAAAGATGATATGAAACTTCATCAGTGGATCCATACTCCCAGAAAAGGTTTTGGCCCTATATCCAAAGACTGTTGAACAAATGTAATTTTAGATGTTTTAAAATAAAATAAAATATTTGAATGACTCGATTGCCCTCACTTAATCAGAAAATGATTCAGCTCACATTTTAAAAGGTTTTCCTGTTCTTACCCAAAAATGATGAAGCAGTTAAAGGGTAAATAAAATAATAAATGTTTGAATATTGGGGGGAAAATCAACAACAAAAGATGCTGTATAAGTGAGGGGCTATTCCTACCATAATGAAAAGCTGCAATAATTAAAACTGAGAGGTGATGACAAAAAATAGACAACAACAGACTGTAATAAAGAACCAGAAACAGATTTGTGCATCAAGGGAATTAAGTATATTCAAAATAAATTACAGATCAAATGGTCTAAATGTAAAAAATTAAGCCATTAATAGAAGAAACCATGGAGAAATGTTTTTAATATTCGTACAGTGGGGAAGCCCTTTCAGAGCATCCTACAGAGCCCAGAAGCCCTGAAAGAAATCACTGATTTCACTTACCAAAAATCAGAGAGGAGCCTGGGTGGCTTAGACGGTTAAGCATCCAACTCTTTTTTTGTTGTTAAGATTTTATTTATGTATTTGTCAGAGAGAGAAAGACAGACAGAGAGAGCAAGCACAAGCAGAGGGAGCTGCAGGCAGAGGGAAAAGCAGACTCTGTGCATAGCAAGGAGCCTGATGTGGGACTCGATCTCAGGACTCTGGGATCATGGCCTGAGCTGTAGGCAGCTGCTTAACCAACTGAGCCACTCAGGTGTCCCTAAGTGTCCAATTCTTGATTACGGCTCAGGTCATGATCTCAGGATTGTGAGGTCAATCTCCATGTGGGTCTTCATGACCAGTGGCGATTCTGCTTAAGATTCTCTCTTTCCCTGTGTTCTCCTCAAGGATTTTAATGGATTCCTTTCTCACACTGAGGTCTTTTATCCATTTTGAGTCTATTTTTGTGTGTGGTGTAAGGAAATGATCCAGTTTCATTTTTCTATGGATGGAACTGGAGGGTATTATGCTGAACGAAATAAGTCAATCAGAGAAAAACAATTATCATATGATCTCTCTGATATGAGGAACTTGAGGGGCAGGGGGTCGTGGGGGGTAGGGAGGGAAAAATAATGAAACAAGATAGGATAGGGAAGGAGACAAACCATAAGAGACTCCTAATCTCACAAAACAAACTGAGGGTTACTGGGGGGTGGGAGGGTAGGGATAGGGTGGATGGGTTATGGACATTGGGGAGGGTTTGTGCTTTGGTGAATGCTGTGAAAGATGTAAGCCTGATGATTCACAGACCTGTACCCCTGGGGCAAAGAATAAAAAAAAAATAAATAAATAAATAATTTTTTTTNGATGATTCACAGACCTGTACCCCTGGGGCAAAGAATAAAAAATAAATAAATAAATAAATAATTTTTTTAAAAAAGATAAAAAAAATTTCTCTCTTTCCCTCTGCACCTCCCCACCATGAGTGCACGTGTGTGCTCTCTAAATTAATTAATTAATTAATTAATAATTCTCTCTCCCTCTCCCTCTGCCCCCTCATCAGATATTTCTGCATATAAAAGCCACCATTTGAAATGGCAAAAGACAAGCCAGGAAAAAATATTTGCAATTCACATTACAGACAAAAGATTAATTACATTAATAAAGAACTCTTACAAATCCATAGGAAAAGACTAACAATCTAAGGAAAAAGGGGGAAAATCAGGAAAAGTTCACAGAAAAATAAGGCTCTCATAAACATCTTTCATAATAAGAGAAATGTAACATTTTACCTCTCATATTGGGGATAGTTTACAGTTTAATAACACCCTATACTGGCATGGGTATGGAGAAGCAAATACTTTTTTTTTTTTTTAAAGATCTTATTTATTTATTTGACAGAGAGAGAGAGATCACAAGTAGGCAGATAGGCAGGCAGAGAGAGAGAAGGAAGCAGGATCCCTGCTGAGCAGGGAGCCCGATGCGGGGCTCGATCCCAGGACCCTGAGATCATGACCTGAGCCAAAGGCAGAGGCTTTAACCCACTGAGCCACCCAGTCGCCCCCAGCAAATACTCTTATACATTGTTGATGAGGATGTAAATAGACATAACTTCCTGAAGGGCAATTTAGCAGTATCTATCAGAATTGAGATGCACATACCCTTTAGCCTAAAAATTCTACTTCTAGGAATATCCTATGGTAAAGAGCAAAATGATCTATACACAAGGTATATTCACTGTAGCACTGTTACTAACTATAAACAATTGTAAGTAACCTAAAAGTCCATTACCAGGGGACTGGTTATATAAATTATGGTACATACAATGGAATATTATAAAATGATAGTTGTAGGGGTGCCTGGGTGGCTCAGTGGGTTAAGCCTCTGCCTTCAGCTCAGGTAATGGTCTCAGGATCCTGGGATCGAGCCCCGCATCAGGCTCCCTGCTCAGCAGGGAGCCTGCTTCCCCCTCTCCTTCTGCCTACCTCTCTGCCTACTTGTGATCTCTGTCTAATAAATAAATAAAATCTTTAAAAAAAAGTGACAGTTGTGGGCGCCTGGGTGGCTCACTGGGTTAAAGCCTCTGCTTTCCGCTCAGGTCATGATCTCAGCGTCCTGGGATCGAGGCCCACGTCGGGCTCTCTGCTCAGCAGGGAGCCTGCTTCCTCCTCTCCCTGTCTCTCTGCCTGCCTCTCTGCCTAGTAACTTGTAATCTCTCTCTCTGTGTCAAATAAATAAATAAAATCTTTATAAATAAATAAATAAATAAATAAATAAATAAAATGACAGTTGTAAAAAAGAAAAAGTGCTTTATGTAATGATTTGGCATGAATCACAAGATATATCAAGTAAAAAAAACAAGGTGCATAATAGTAATTATAGCATGATTTTATTTGTTTGGAAAAATCAGGAAGCGTAGCAAAGAAAATTATTCATAAAATCTTTTATAAACATAAAAATTATCTGTAAAGAAACTGGTAAACAGTAGTTACCTATGGGACTGGAAGGAAATAAGATACTTCACTGAATATAGTTATATGCCTTTTTTTAATCATATAAATGTATTGTTTATTTAAAAAATTAAATATTTTAAAGCAAGTTACAGAATGATATATACAGTATAATCTTAATATTTTAAAAAGCACATAAATACATAGAAAAAAAAATAAGATCTACCAAAATGTTAAAGAGCAATAATACTTGGTGTTGACTTGAGGGTGATATTTACTTTCTTCAAGTTCTTTTTTGCTATTTTCCAAATTTTCAACAAATAAAAATATATAACTAATATATTCAGGAAAAAAATACACAGAAGTCTTTTGTGTTGTTATTGTTATTTTTTAATTTGGGCCACCTATATTGGCAAGAAGAGGCTTCTTGGTGGTGAAAAATAGGGGGATCTTTTTATTTCTCCTATTCAGCTGAGGAGTCTTAGGGACTGAATGTCTCCACATTTCTAAGCAGTAGAAAAGAAAAGATTAAATACGCCTTGCCTTATGGGAAAACTAAAAGGTAGCCCAGATGCAGGCTGTCAGGGAAAATGAGATCCCTCTAAAAATATGGTCATGATGTTACAGCTTTCATAAGGCCCTGAGTGATTTAAAAAAATAAAGTTCACATTCCATAACACATCCTTATGAAAGCACAGAATAGATATGACCAGCATGAATCACTGTATCCCTTCCCCCTCTGCAAGGGCACAACACCCAGAATAGCTTCCTGATGACGCAGCAGCCAGAAGCCTTTGAAAGCCTTAATCTTTAGGGAGGAAATGAGAGGGAAAAGTAAGTCCTTGACACAGACATTAATTGTTAGGTCTTCACAAGGCAGAACAGAGCAGCAGTGAAACTGGTATGGATCTTCTGGTTATGATTCTTTCCATTACAGCCTGTAGTTGAAAAGTGTGTGTATGACAGATTTGCCTGGTTTACTCTGTTTTCACTTATTAACACTACTGCTATTTTGCAGATGACCATATACTTTAATATTTTTCATTCTGATGACCACATGCTGTGTGGTTATATGTTAATAATATATTATAAACATATGTTATTAACTATATGTTAATAATTCTAACAAGATATGTTAATACTATTTTGCATTTACCAAGCATCCTTCATTTGGAATCCCATTACTTTACTATTTCATTATGACATTTTGTCTTTCCAGCACAGATGGGAAAACTGTCTTATAATATGGGGAAGTGATTACTCTAGACGACGATGTAAAATTAGTAACACAGCCAAGCAAAAAACCTTTTTGCTGTCAAGATGCAAGTGCTTACCCACTAAATGGTAACAACACTAATCTAGTAGTTATTTTGGTCATCAGCCTGGGAAACTTGTATTGAGTTTTTGTACAACATGTGGCATGATTCCCAAGTTTCTGGCTTGGGAGACTGAGTGGTTGGCAATGCCACAAATTAGTGTTAAAAATAGGAGGAAGGGCAATCTCATGAGGAAAATAAGTTTGTTTTGGGTCATGTTGTGCTTGGCCTGTAAGACACACTGCTAGATGATAATGTATAGCAAACAGCTGGTTTTATGGATCTGGAGTTCAGCAGAGGTGTCTGAGCTGGGGGTCTTTAGCACATAGGTGATAGTTAAAACAATGCAAATGGATGAGGCTGTTCCAGGAAAATGTACAAAGTAAGATGAGATAACAATGTAGGATAGAATCCCATCAAATTCTAAAATCCAAAAAGAAAAGATTCCAGGGAAAGAAACTAAGATGGAATGGTCACAGGGGTAGGAGGACTCTATGATATTAGACAATGATAATGCTGTTGTACAAGTCAAGGTGTGATGATGGTCAGCAGTGAAGTATATCAGACAGTGTTCAAAGGAGAAGAAATGTTCATGCAACTGATAACTTGGACATCATTTTACTTAAATTTCAGTAGCAAGATCACTAGTGCTATGGGCAAAAACCAGACTGCAGTGGGTTAACTTATTTGTTCTATAAATTCCAGTCTTCGTAACTATTTTTTTTCCATAGGACTACATGTAACTTGAAACTTAAAAAATGGAAGAAACATTTATTATTTCCTGTGTGCCACAAACTGCCCTAGGAAAATTTGTATGCTATTTCATCTTTCCACCAAACATTATGATGTAAATAACATTGTCCTCATTTTTATAGATGAGAAAAACAAGACTCAAAAAATTAATATTACCTAATAGTTAAGATCAACTGTCGATTTCTTATGTTTTTCCAAGCTTTTCATGTATATCACCTCATTTAATTCTCACAATAATCCCATGAGGTAGGTACCAGTGTTATCTCATTTTACAAATGAGTAAACAGAGGCATTAAGTGGTAACTTACCCATATCACATAGTGCTGAAGCTGGGATTAAAATACGAACAGTCCAACTCAGAAGTGAATAATAGTACATTATTAACTACTATTTCATTTTTTTTCCCAAGGACCTGAGCAATGAGTCTAGATTTCAATCTAAGTTCTATCCGATTCCAAAGACTTTTATTAGTCTACCACACAATGCTGCTTCCAAATTCCTAGAATGGTGTTTGAATAACAATAACCATTAAGAAACTCTTTGAGAGAGCTTCACTTTCAGAACTTATTCTGAATAAAGAAAATCTAACCCAAGCCAACTTCTCCACTGAATTCTGAAAATATCCAACAGGAACATTAGTTTGAAGATACTGTTCAGAAGTAATATACACATATTTTTAGAAGGGAGGGTAGCATATTAAATCCTATCAACTATGAATTCCTTAATGGCAATTATTTGATTAGCTCTTTTTCAATGTGACTGCTAGCCTTGAGAATAAATTCTGATTAAAAAAGAAAAAGACAAGGTTGGCTCAAGGGAGAAAGTTCCAGGGAAGAGTACTTAGACCCTGACATGGAATGAACATGAATGTTTAGGAACACATGATTATGTACATATTTGTGAGCTCTAATTTTTTTTTTAAAGTAAGATACCAGAGCCAATGACTCACTTGACAATTTTATCCATCTCTGAAACTTATTTAAAACAATGCAAATGGAGTAATTGCCAATGATGAAGCAAAAACCATTAAGTATTATTACATTCCGCTCATTATCAATACTCCCAAGTTTATTAGAGTGTTTGAGGATGTTACAGAAAAGAAACTCAACATCAATAAAGTTTATATTTTAAAAAAATAAGCTATAACTAAAACTACCACTCCTAAGAATCAACCAGTTACCTACAAAGTGACATTCAAAGGATATTCTAAAAATGACAATATTCTGTAAATACTTCTCAGATGTGTGCTAGGGTGCTCCTAAGAGAAAAATCCTAGTGTTTCGTCATTATTGTCCTTACTGTCCTCCTCCTCATCATCATATTACAGTCCTACCCTCAAGGACTCTCAGACTAGTAGCCTTCATCTTCTCCCTACCAACAACTTAATGAGATTGTTTCTTTCCAACAAGTGGTGCAGTCAATCTGGCAGAAAAGAAGAGGTTTACGTACCTGGTCATGGATGAGCCCATGATAGAGGATGCTTTGCATGTCCCTGCAAAGCCGCTCCAGGCCACCATATTTGGACCAGACATTGGGACTGTTGGCTGACACCAAACCCTCCACGGTAGTTTTCAAATTACCCAGCAGCTGCCAGTGCTCCCTCCTGCCAGGGCATCAATTATACCAATGGTTAGTTAACTTTGTTGTACCTGATCCTAATAATGTCAAAGCAAGTCTAAGCCAAGAAGCCTCCTGTCCTACATCCTAACATTTTCTCCCCTATTAATTTTTTATTTGGGCATAAAACCCAATTCTGAAAGAACTTAAGTTGCAAAGAACACTACAATTTAAAAAAACAAAACGAAACGAAGAAAGATCCCTCAATCTTAATGTGGCCTATTATGCATTGTAAGGTGATCTTCATCTATTATTTCACTTAACTCTCACATAAATAACCTATAACCCATGTTTCTAGGAGTGTGACCCATTAAGATCCATTTCGGAAAATGATAGTACATGAACAACATATAAAGAGATGAGGGCATTTGCTCCAAACCAGAAATCTTTTTCCAAATAAAAAAGTCAAAAATGAATTTTTATTCACTATATTTCCATGTACTGAGTACATATACCTGCATACAAACATTATGGTTAAGAATACAAATTACCCATGACTTCCTCCCATAGTTTTTTAACCTAAAATTAAGACAAAAAATGTTTTCTTTGCACTGAGCCACTTTGGGACATGCCCACCAAATCAGTAAAATTTTGGCTTATTTTTCTGAACCATTTGAAGTACTGAAGAGGAAAGGTCTGAAAATTGTTATACTGCACACTTACCTTGCCCTTCCATTTCTTTTTTTTTAAGATTTTATTTATTTATTTGACAGAGAGAGAGAGAGATCACAAGCAGGCAGAGAGAGGCAGGAAGAGGGAGAGGGGGAAGCAGGCTCCCTGCAGAGCAGAGAGCACGATGCGGGGCTCAATCCCAGGACCCTGAGATCATGACCTGAGCCGAAGGCAGAGGCTTTAACCCACTGAGCCACCCAGGCGCCCCAGCCCTTCCATTTCTTATTAGTATACTACTCTTAATACTTTTCAAGGACAGTCATGGGAATAATTTTTTTCAGGTAACTTTCACCATACTATTTTACATCATTTAAATATCTACAGGGTAGAAGAATTCTGAATTGGAATCCTTTCTATCTGTATTCAAAACTAATTTATTTGTACATTTCTGTACATTCTGTACATTTTCTGCATCTTTTTTAAAAGTGGATGAGTAAAGACAAAATAAAATGAATGAAGCTAGGTCTGGTATAAGACTGTCATCTAAAAAGAGAAAGCCAGATGAATCTCACTGTGGTCTTTGGCTCCCAAGACCTTAAGACCAAGAATTTATTCAAACTGGAAGACAAACTTACACCATTCAACATTCAAGTCACCAAATTCATTTGTTCCATTTCTTTCTTCCCCAATTTTATTGAGATATAATTGATACATTATATTACTTTAAAGTGTATAACATAATGATTTGATATACATGCATATTGTAAAATCATTACCACAATATGATTAGTTAACATTCATCACCTAGCACAGTTACAAATTTTTTCTTGTAATGAGAACATCTAGATCTACTCTCTTAGCAACTTTCAAATATACAATACAGTATTGATAACTATAGTCATCCACGCTGTACATTACATCCCCAGAATTTATGTCTTATTACTGGAAGTTTGTACCTTTGGAACACCTTCGCCCTTTTCCCTCATTCCCCCCACCCCCACCTCTAGCAAGCAACAATCAATCTGTTCTCTGTTTCTATGAGTTTGACTTTTTTAGACTCCACATGTAAGTGAGAGCATACAGTATTTGTCTTTCTCTGACTGACTTATTTCATTTAACATAAAGCTCTAAAGGTCCATCCATGTTGTCGAAAATGGCAGGATTCCCTTTTTAGGACTGAATAATATTTCTGTGCGTGTGTGTGTGTGTGTGTGTGTGTGTGTGTGTGTGTGTGACATTTTCTTTATCCATTCATCTATCAGTGGATACTAAGGTTGTTTCCATGCCTTGGCTATTATAAATAATGCTGCAGTGAATAGTGGAGTACAGATATCTCTTCAGCATCCTGTTTTTGTTTCCTTTGAATATAGACCCAGAAGTGAAAATGCTGGATCATGTGTATTTCTATTTTTAATTTTTGAGGAATCTCATACTGTTTTCTACAGTGGTTGTACCACTATGTTCCCACCAAAAGTACACAAGGGTTCCCTTTTCTCTACATTCTCACCAACACTTGTTGTCACTCATCTTTTTGATGACAGCCCTTCTAACAGGTGTGAGGTGATAACTTATTGCAGTTTTGATTTGCATTTCCCTGATGATTGATGATGCTGAGCACCTCTCCAGGTACTTGTTGGCCACTGCTCTGTTCTATTTCCATACTAGTCCTTAGAGGTATCTCAAGATAACTAAGATGCACACAGGACTTAGATGGCCACTAAGATGCCATTTATTGTTATACTGTGAGAAACTGTCATTACAGAGGCCAACTGAATGCCACCTTTTGCTTCAGTGATTCTCCATCTCCTATGCTTCCTTAGGGTTAATCTGACCTGTTTAGACGGACACAGTTTTCACATTCCAACAGGCTACAATCAAGTCTTGCAGGCCTGAGAGCAGTTTGTTTACTAAAGTAACTACATATCTATGCTCTGATTTATTCTGATTTAATCTTTTTTTAAAAAAATTTTATTTAAACTCAGTTTAGTTAACATATACTGTATTATTAGTTTCAGGGGTAGAATTCGGTGATTCATCAGTTGCATATAACACCCAGTACTCATTACATCAAGTGCCCTCCTTAATGTCCATCACCCACTTACCCTGTTCCCTTCCCCCTCCCCCTCTGGCCACTTTCAGCTGGTTTCCTAGAGTGGAACATCTCTTAGGGTTTGCCTCCCTCTCTGTTTTCATCTTACTTTATTTTTCCTTCCCTTCCCCTATGAGTCTCTGTTTTGTTTCTTAAATTCCACATATGAGGCAAATCATATGGTATTTGTCTTTCTCTGACTTAATTCACTTAGCATAATACCCTCTAGTTCTATTCATGTCATTGAAAATGGCACGATTTCATTCTTTTTGATGGCTGAGCAATATTTCTGATTTATTCTTGACCTTATAAGCTTAACTGTCAAAGAACATCACGATAAATTCTGAAAGCAGACACCAAGTACCCCATCATCCTACTAGGCTATGATTCTAAAATTATATAAAGAGTACTGAAATCCTAGAAACGTGAGCATTCAGATCTACTACCAACTGCTGGCCAAAGCTAAAGAACTTCCCTTCCCCACACTGCAGTGTCCCTAAGATACCAAAGCTACAAAAGAATGTGGCTCTTATTCTAAGATATACCAAATCATTTATATTTGATATATGCTCAAAGAAAAGTAAGCTTTTAAAATTTTTAATTTACATAGTTAGTCTATTTAGTGTCTTTACCTTTTGAGGATCCTTAACCCTAATTATACAGTTACTGCTTTCAGAGGGTTGAAATGTTAAATTCAATTGAAGCCCATACACAGTGGTTGGATTAATCTATTCATACCTGAACCTTAGATGCTAGTAAACATATCACCATGAGAAATCAAATATGTCTCTGCATTCTTGAACCACATTTTCAGCAAGTAAGGTCAGCCTTTCTTGGGGTAAACCTGTTTGGCAATAATTATTTGAATAGTATCACCTTGGATTCATATGTAACCTCTACCTGGGCAAAGGTAAGGTCTTTGAAGTACATTAGGTTCAAAGTAGTCCTTTGCAGAGCCACTTCCACAAGTACACAGAATGCTCTCCCTTAATCACCATAAATTAAAAGCAAGTCTTCCTAAGCATCTCACCCTGAATCACTTTCATCAACAACCTCAGAATAAAGTCCCATGTATTTTCTTTTAGGAGGATTTTGACTTCATTCCTCCTTTAAAGAGGAACAGAAATTGCTTAAGCAACTCAAATAAGGTTATTCAAGGAAAAAGTTTTCCTAAATGCCAGCTCAGTCTTAAGCTTGCCAAGTCACAATCAGAAGTAACACTCAAGGGGCCAGCATTACCCTGATACTAAAACCAGATACACTACAAAAAAAAAGAGAGAGAGAGAGTGAGAAACTACAGGCCAATATCTCCGATGAACATGGATACAAAAATCCTCAATAAAATATTAGTAAACCAAAAGCATTGATATGTTACAATAATCATTCACTCTGATCAAGTGGGATTTATTTCTGGGATACAAGAGTGGTTCAATATTCACAAATCAATCAGGGTGATACATCACATCGACAAGAGAAAGAATTTAAAAAACTACATGGTCATTTCAATAGATTCAGAAAAAGCATTTGACAAAGTACAACACCCATTCATTACAAAATCCCTCAACAAAGAGGTTTAGAGGGAACATACCTCAACATAATAGAGGTTATATATGAAAAAACCACAACAAACATCATACTCAGTGTAGAGCCTTTCTCCTAAGATCAGGAACAAGAGGAATAAGACAAAGATATCCACTCTCACCCCTTCTATTCATAATAGGGCAAGTCCTAGCCACAGCAATCAGACAACAAAAAGAAATAAAAGGCATCCAAATTGGTTTAAAAAAAAAAAGGAATAAAACTTTCCTTATATGCAGATGACATGATGCTATTTATAGAAAACCCTAAATATCCCATCAAAACACTATTAGTAGTGATAAATGAATTCAGTAAGATCACCAGATACAAAATCAATATACAGAAATTCATTGCATTTCTATACACTAATAATGAAGTAGCAGGAAGAGAAATTAAGAAAACAATCCTATTTACAATTACACCAAAATAATAAAATACCTAGGAATAAACTTAACCAAGGAGGTGAAAGATGTGTATTCTGAAAACTATAAAACATTGATGAAAGAAATTGAAGACAACACAAACAAATGGAAAGACATTCCAAGCTCATGGACTGGAAAAACAAATACTGTTAAAATGCCCATACTACCCAGAGCAATCTACAGATTTAATGCAATCCCTAGCAAAGTATAAACAGCATTCTTCACATAACTAAAACAAATTATCCTAAAAATTGCATGGAAACACAAAAGACCCCAAATAGCCAAAGCAATCTTGAAAAAGAAGAATAAAACTGGTATCACAATCCCAGATTTCAAGATATACTACAAAACTGTAGTAATCAAAACAATATGGTATAGGCACAAAAACAGATGCACACATCACTAGAACAGAATGGAGGGCTCAGAAATAAACCCAGGATTATATATTCAATTAATCTTTGACAAAGGAGGCAAGAAGATGTAATTGGAAAAAGACAGTCTCTTTAAAAAATGGTGTGGTGAAAACCGGACAGCTACATGCCAAAGAACAAAACTGGACCACTTTACATATACACAAAATAAACTCAATATGGATTAAGGACCTAAATGTAAGACCTGAAACCATAAAAATCCTAGAAGAGAACATAGGCAATAATTCTCTGACATCAGCTGTAGCAATATTTTTCTAAATGTCTTCTGAAGCAAGGGAAACCCAAAAGCAAAAATACACTACTGGGACTACATCAAAATACAAACCTTCTGCACAGCAAAGGAAACCATCAGCAAAACTAAAAGACAATCTATAGAACGGTAGACGATATTTGCAAATGACATATCTGATAAAGGGTTAGTATCCAAAATATATAAAGAAGTTAAAAATTCAACACCAAAAAAATAAATAATCCAATTAAAAAATAGGCACAAGAACTGGCATTTCTCCAAAGAAGACATACAGACGGCCAACAGACACATGAAAAGATGCTCAATATCACTCATCATGAGGGAAATGCAAATCAAAACTGCAATGAGGTATCACTTCACATGTGCCAGAATGGCTAAAATCAAAAACACAAGAAACAACAAGTATTGCTGAGGATGTGGAAGAAAAAGGAACCCTCCTGCTCTGTTAGTAGGAATGCAAAGTAGTGTAGCCACTGTGGAAAACAGCATGGAGGTTCCTCAAAAAATTAAAAATAGAATTACCATATGATCCAGTAATTCCACTACCCATATTCTTTGCATAAGATGAAAACACTAATTTGAAAAGATACATGCAACCCTATGTTTATTGCAGCAATATCTACAATAGCCAAATTATGGAAGTGGCCCAAGTGTCCATTGATAGATGAATGGAAGAAGATATGGTTACATATACACACACAATGGAATATTACTTAGCCATAAAAAATCTTGCTCTTTGTGACAACACAGATGAATCTAGAGAGTATAACGCTAAGTGAAATAAGTCAGGCAGAGAAAGACAAATACCATATGATTTCGCTCGTATGTGGAATCTGAGAAACAAAACAAACAACAAAAAGAGAAATCAAAAAACGACTCTTAACTGAGAACAAACTGAGGTTACCAGTGGAGAGGTGAGTGGAGGGAATGGGTGAAATAGATGAGGGGATTAAGAGTGCATTTACCATGATGAGCACTGAGTAACATATAGAAGTGTTCAATCACTATATTGTATTCCTGAAACTAATATAACACTGTATGTTGACTATACTGGAATTCTTTTTAAAAAGTGACACTCAAGGTAAAAACAGAAAAGTTACAAGCAAACGTTATTTATGTACTTTTTATTTCAGAGAGAGAGAGTGCGTGCACATCCAAGGGGAGGAGAGGTACCGAAGGAGAGGGAGAGAGAATCCTAAGCAGGCTCTATACCCAGCAGAGCTGGTGCAGGGCTGGATGTCATGACCCTGACATCATGACCTGAGCCAAAACCAAGAGCTGGACATTTACCCAACTGAGCCACCCAGGTGCTGCACAAATTTTATTTTTTTAAAACAGTGCTATGCCCCAGGTGATATATGGAAGTGTCCAATCACTATACTGTACACCTGAAACTAATATTACATAATATAACTGGCATTTAAATAAAAACATAATAAATAAATAATTAAATAAATAACATAAAAAGTGCTATGCCATAAAACTCATAATCACTAAAAATAAGTGAAATATATAACAAATAATAAATACATAATAACCAATTGTAAAGTGAGATTCAATCCAAGAAATACATATTAGCATATCTTGGATCCCCAGTGCCCTTTTTTAGGAAGGACAAGGAAACAGCTTCAACTTATTGGCATACCACCTCCTCAGTGTGCCATTTATCTTCAGTGAATTGTGGTATCTACCTGAAATCAAGACTGAAGGTCAGGTTGTCCCAAGTCAGATTATGATTTGATCCCTGAAATGTGAAGAAAGGTATGTGATATCTAAATGATGGAATATCATGAAACCATTAAAATCTTTGATTAAGGAAAGTTTCCAAAGTTAATGATATTTAAAGTATAGAAGGCAGAATATAAAATTATATTTATGATCCCAAATAAAAATACTGAGAGAAATGGAGATGTGTAATAATGGTTACCTCTGGTTCTGTGAGGGAAAGACAGAGGACAAAAACTGTTTAGCCCTTCCTTTTTATTTATTTATTTATTTATTTATTTATTTATTTATTTATTTATTATTTTAAAAGATTTTACTTATTTATTTGTCAGAGAGAGAGAGCAAGTGAGCACACAAGCAGGCAGAGTGGAAGGCAGAAGGGAGAAGCAGGCTCTCTGCCCAGCAGAGAGCCTGATAGGGACTCGAGCCCAGGACCCTGGGATCATGACCTGAGCTGAAGGCAGGTGCTCAACGGACTGAGCCACCCAGGCGTCCCTGTTTAGCCTTTCCTAAACAGTTCTAGCAATTAATGAAAGGTAAAGAATCTGAACAAAATTAGCAAACAAGAGGCTGAAAAGTGCCATCAAAGATTTTTAAATCCCAAAGTGTCAAGGGCATCTTATGTTGAAAGATTGTGATCAAGCAAACACCTGGGACTTTTAATACCAAAAAGCACTCCCTGAAAAGAAATGATAGGTTCCTTCTTTAAAATAGAGAAAAACATAGTTAAGTGAAATAATTATTGGTAACATTTAAGTAACAATAGACTACTACATTTAATTTGTTTAATTTTCTTCTTATCTGGCTCCATATTTTCTGGTTTTAATTATACGGTATTTAACAAGTATAATATGCAGTTAAATATTTATGATGTTTTTAAATAAATAATGCTTATAGAAAAAAACATGCTTGACTTTACTTGGTTCTGGGGCACCTAGGAGAACCTAACCATTGGCTAGTCCCATCTCTTTAATGGCCGATAGCAGAATCTAATGTCTAGGAGGGAATAAGTAGTACTCCTAGGCATGCCTGTAATTTCAAATCTATTCAACAAATGCCTCACCAATCACATTACATTTGAATATAAAATTTATTGAATTTCAACAATGAGCAGATTTACCAAAAGGAAAATCTCTTATGTCAGAACCTAACCACCGATGACATACAAACTCCTCGGTATAGAGTTCAAAAAGCATCATGTATCTCCAGCCTAAATACCAACTTTCCCGCTCAGTGCTCCTCAATTTGATAATAGTCTCTCTCCCCACCACATGCTACTATAAACATGCCAACCTCATACCTACTTCCATGGTTTTATTTATGCAGATCTTTCCACTTAAAATACTTCTCCTCTTGTCTCATTCAGGGATTCAGGTTCAGCTCTAGTTCAACCTTCTCCTAAGTAGTTCTAAATAATTTGACCAGCTATAACTCCTTTGTTAGAAACTGCATAATATATGCTGTCAATTTACCATTCCTCCTGATGATCCTTAAAAGAAATGCTATTTAATTGTTATTGTATGTGGTGTGTTTCCTTAAGGACAGAGACCGTGTCTTTTCTAGTTCTTATGTGCTGTAATTAGAAGGAGAGATAAAATGTCATGCAGCAGAAAGAGAACAAGGTTCACAGTCAGGCCAACCTGAATTTGAATCCTAGTTCTCCACAAACTAGCTATGCATCTTTGGGTAAGCCATTTAAATTCTTTAAGCTTCAGTTCCCTCAGTGTGATTGATAATCTTTAGAAAGCACCATCATAGGGTAGATAATGATATTCCTTTTCTTTTCTCTGTCCTTTTCCCTCTTTGAATTTCCATTGCATAAATATAATAAATCCAACTACATCAGAAGGGGTACCTGAATAAAGCCTTCTTACCCATTCTGCCTCAGAGAAAAATCTGCCAAAAACTATGTAGGATTGGACAGTCTGTAACACAAATTAAGATTTGTCACTGTGCTCTGCATCTAAAGAATATCTCAACTGATTCTAAACCAGGGTCAAACGTCCTCTTAGTAAGGCCTGATCATGCTCAGGGTACTCCTCTTAAGCAGGAAAGGTAGGAAGACTTCCTCAGATTTGGAGGTATCTTGTATATAACAGAGATTCAAATCTGCTTACTTAATAGAATGGTAGAAACATAGAAAGTTTTATTGCAAAACAATAAGGTTAATTTCTTGAGTCATATAAGAAATCCAATCTCATTACCTTACAGTCCCATCTTACTTTGTCTGGGTAGCAGAGTGCTTTACAAGCAAGGTAAAGGAGGCACACACCACCCCTTTGATAACAAAGGCACAGGAGGAAAGACAGTGCCTCAGTTGTGTCTAGTTTTAGGGACACTATTTAATTTTTTTATTATTTTTTAAGATTTTATTTATTTATTTGACAGAAAGAGATCACAAGTAGGCAGAGAGGCAAGTGGGGGGGGGGGAGCAGGCTCCCTGCTGAGCAGAGAGCCTGATGTGGGACTTGATCCCAGGACTCTGAGACCATGACCTGAGCCAAAGGCAGAGGCTTAACCCACTGAGCCACCCAGGCACCCTAGGGACACTAGTTTAAAGTAAAAGCTAATCATCATTACAACTAAACCTAGATTATCTTAAATATTGCCAAGGCAAAGAAAAAGCAAAAGAACATTATAAAAAATTATTTTTAAAAGATTTTATTTTTAAAAGACAGAATTAAGATAAAACAGACATGAAATAAAAATAAAAGTCAATGAAATAAATTCAACTATTTAAAACAAAACGGCCAATCAAGCAAAAAGGTAGGCAGAAATTATGATACTACATCAAGTTTGCATTCAAGGCAAGAATCATTTAAAAAGACAAAGAAGTCATAATGAAGATATAGCTCTCACTGATTTTATGTATCTAATAACATGGCCTCAAAATATATAAAACAAGGGAGTCTGGGGGCTCAGTCAGTTAAGCAGCTGACTCTTGATTTTGACTAAGGTCATGATCTCAGGATCACGAGATCTGGCCCCACTTTGGGCTCTGTGCTCAGCAAGGAGTTGGCTTGAGATTCTCTCTCTCTCTCTCCCTCTGCCCCTCCCCATTCTATGCACTCACGCACTCTCTCTCTCTTCCTCTCTCTAAAATAAATAAATAAATCTTTTTAAAAAATTATATATATATGTGTATATATATACACATATATGTATGTATATATATATACACATATATATATATATATATATATATATAACAAAACACACACATGAAACAAAAACTGCAGAAAACACAAAAAGAAAATCAAGGGGTGCCTGGCTGGCTCAGTCAGTGGAGCATGAGATTCTTGATCTCAGGGTTGTGGGTTCAAGTCCCACCTTGGATGTAGCGATTACTTAAAATTACAGTTTTTAAAAAATGAAAAATGAAAATAGAAAAGAAAAAACAATGGTAATGGGAGATTAATTTTCAGATCATGAAAACCAAAAGTAAAAAGTGATTAGAAGAGCTGAATAATATTATATATAATAAGGTTGTTCTTTAAATCTAAAAAGCTACATCCTGAAGAACACTTTTTTTAAAGCATAGGACATTCACAAAAACTAGCCTTGTACTAAGGTACACACAATAAAAAAGTTAATGAATCCTCCAAAGCGGAAGTACAGGGATATCCTCTGGCCAGAAAGCAGTAAGACAGTGAGCAAATAACAAAAGTAGAACAATGCGGAAAAAAAACCTTGGAAAATTTAAAACTCTCAAAGGACTCTTGAAGAGGTAAAAATAAAGTCATGGTATTGAAGAGGGTGGAGAGGGAATGATGTAATGGCTCTTAATGCTTTCTTCGCAAAAGCATCCAAGTGAGAAAGCTCATAGGGAGACTGTCTTAGAATCTTTTAGAAATTATGGGATTCTGCTATTTTCTAGTTAAAAAAAAATCAGTCATCTCTTCACTCCTATGATCTAGCAGGATTTCTGTGAATTTCGTGGCCCTACAAATTATGAGGAAGTTTGTCAAGTCCCTATTTAGTCACTAATAATTTATTATTTCCTTTAATAATCTTCTCTCCTCTCAATCAAGTGTGGGTTAAACTTCAAGTGACCCTGATGTAGAGGAACTAAAAACATGTAAGCATGAACTAGTTGTTTCCTGAAAAACTCATATTTAAATCTATAACAGGATTGTTCAATTGAACTTTCCATGATGCTGGAAATGTTCTATATGTTTGCTGTCCAATATGGCAGCCACTAGCCCTAGGGGCCATTAAGCACTTGAAATCTGGTTAGTATGACTAAAGAATTGACATTTTAATTTTTATTTAATTTAATTTAAGCTTAAATTGGCACATGTGGCTAGTGGGTATTATCTGTTGGACAGAGCTGGTCTATAACCCCCCAGGTAGGCGAAATTTACCAGGTAGGTGAAATTTAGGGAGGAAAGATTACAAAACAGACACAAAAAAATTTCATTTAATAAAAGAAGTGATAAAGCAGCTATAAAAACAGAAATGCCAAAGCAGTGCAGTCAGTTAACCGGCCAACTCCTGGTTTTGGCTCAGGTCATGATCTCAGATCATGATCTCCTGGGACCAAGCCCCATGTCAAGCTCCACACTTAGCACGATGTCAGCTTCAGGATTCTCTCTCTCCCTCTGCCCCTCCCCCAGCTGGTTTGTGCGTGCGCTCTCTCTCTCTCTCTCTCTCTCAAATAAATGGATTAAAAAAAAAAAAGCAGGGCGCCTGGGTGGCTCAGTGGGTTGAAGCCTCTGCCTTCGGCTCAGGTCATGATCCCAGGGTCCTGGGATCGAGGCCCGCATCGGGCTCTCTGCTCGGCAGGGAGCCTGCTTCCTCCTCTCTCCTCTCTCTGCCTGCCTCTCTGCCTACTTGTAATCTCTCTCTCTGTGTCAAATAAATAAATAAAATTTTTAAAAAAAAAAAAGCAGACCAGTTGTGGGGGAGATAGATACTGGGAATAACTTCAGCTTAGGGTCCCTGCTGTCTGCTGAAAGGTCTCCCTCTCCTGGGTTCTGACGACAGCATTTCCCCCCAGAGCTTCACTAGAATGTTGTAGGGGGCAAGAGGTAGTGGGCAGTGGGGGTAGGTGTACTAATAACTGGACTAGCAGTATGGATTGCTCAAAAATGTTTGATTCTCCTACTTTACTACGAGTTCTATATAACTGTCAGCCCCTACCTTGGTCAAAGAAAAAAGAGAAAGAAAGAAAATAGAAAATGAAGATAAATGTAAAAAAGTGAAAATGAATAGGGAGAAAGGGAAAAAATAGGCCCTTCCAAAGGCAACAGTACACTGGCACCTGCCCAACTATAAGACGCATGACCAAACTGTTAACGTTTCCATTCCTTGAATAAATACTCATGGAACGTTGATTATGTTAGGTACTATGCGAGGCACGGGGCTTATGGTGATTAAAGAGGAAGAGTCTCCATCTCTCAAGGTATTCAGAATGAAAAGGGGGGAAATGGGCTCTTACATATAACTATGTTCTGCAGAGAGAAGTGTTACAAAGAGAGATGGAAAAGGGCAGGTCAGGGATGCCTTCTAAAGGAGCATTATTTAAAAGATGACTAATAGCCTTCCAGGGGAAGGAGGAGGGACTGCAAGGAATGTGGAGATGCAAGGATGAGAGTGGTGAGGAAGAGCATGTAAGAGGGAGTGAATGCCATGGTTTTGTAACCGGGAACTTCATAGGGATTAAAGTACAGATTAAATGTCAGGGACGAGTTTTGACTATTTTCTATTTTTCAAGAAGAAAAGACTAAGCATTTCTGAGTAAAATATGATAGTAACTTTGCTTCCAAAAAATTAAGGTAGTGGCTACGAGGAGGCTGTCTGGAATTATGGCCAGAGTTCAGAATGGAAGATCAGAGATAGTCCATAATGAGAGATCATAAGGGTCCTCGATGAATATATTGTTTATATGTGCCCAGAATTCATGTCCCTTTCTTTTGGTAACAGAACTCTCCTTTTCCACAGGGGAGTCACCCCTCTGCCATATACTCTGGCCCATGAAGTTCCAAGAAAGTATACCCTTGCCTCAGGATCCAGGGTTGGGCACATAATTTAGGCCTGACTGAGTAGCATATTCCATACCCTGATTATAAGAAGGGGAACATAACTCAGGTCAATCCAAAAATAGCCAGCCTCCAAATTTCTGCTTTTGTTATACCTATCAGGATTGCTTTGTTTTTGTTGTTGCTGTTGTTGCTGTTGTTGTTGTTGTTTTGGTTTGGTTTGGTTTGGTTGGGATTACCTAGGGTTATCCTGTAGAAAAGTCTGAATGAAGCCAACACACAGTGAAGAGGAGCCCCCGGATAGGGGACAAATTCTTGTTTAAGCACCTACATTTGGCCATGCCTGAAGCCTGGATTATTTTTAGTAATACAAACACATATATTTGGAAATGGAGAAAAAAACAAAGCTTCCAGAAAAAAATTAGGAACAAAATTCATAGGACCTGGAAACTACCTGGATATGGGAAATGAAGAGGAAAGTATCAAATTTCACTTTGAGGCTTCTGGGTTTGCTGAGTGAAACATGCTATTAACTGAGATAGAGAACAGAAGATGAAAAGGTTTTAACCAATGGACTGAGCTCAGTTTGGAAACACTAAAAAGAATTTTAATACCTCAATTTTGACTCTGTCTGGATCACTGCACCAGGAAAACTGCAAATAGCTGGGTTCAAGTTCAGACTGCATAGCCCAAGGCGGTCTAGGGCGGCAGAGCAATGCTAGAAGAACCATTCCTTTCATTGTTTACTAGTTTCACCAGACAACCTCTGAACAACTGCCACTTACTACCCAACTAAAGAAAAAGCAGCATTATTCCTAAGCAGTATAGTGTTTTGCTAGAGTGATAACTAGATGATAGCTAGATGAAAATTAAGGGAACCTATGAAATAACTAAATGCCAAGGATAAAGTGAAAAGCTAGGCTAACACCCCCATCCTCAGTGTGCCAAACTCGGAGGAGCCATGGAAGGAGGAAGAACAAGCTATACAACTGAGAACAGCAACCAGAAAAGCACATAGCCACCTTATTTCAAGAAAACTGGGAGGAGACAGCAAGTAGACATTTTTTGCACTTAGCACATACCAGGCACTCCATGAAGAGTTTCATGAACATTATCTTATCAAAAGCTCACAAGTTACCAGTCAGGAAGGCATTTTTTTCCTACTCAGATGGATGAGCCAAATTAGGCAGTAGAGCTAGAATTCACATGCAGGTCTACCTGGTTATAAAGCTTATGCACATTTCACTACATCAATTGCTTTCAGAAGATATATTGATAAGTTTATCCTTCATATATAAAAATGATGTCATCTCAGGATGCCTGGGTGGTTCAGTGGGTTAAGCATCTGACTCCTGATTTCAGCTCCCATCTTGATCTCAGGGTCATGGGATCAAGCCCCACATTGGGCTCCATGCTCAGCACAGGGTCTGCTTATCCTTCTCCCTCTGTTCCTCCCTGCTCATGCTTTCTATCACTGTCTCAAATAAGTAAGTAAATAAAATCTTCAAAAAAATGATGTCATCTCATAATGAAGATTTTTTTTCTGAAATGGGTATTTTATTGGCCATAGAAAGTTAGGTTAGCAGTATCCCAGCCACAATGCCTCAATTCTCAGGCACAGGTATGTATACACACCAGTTGTCTATTTGGAGCTAAGGAGGCCTTTGGTGCCATGAAACTTCATTAAACACATTCTGAGTTAACCAGCCACCAACAAAGAGTAGTCTATAGCAACAATACCAGTGACCTTGTAGGGATAATCCCACTGCAGAAATTAAAATTTTACTAGAGTTGCTTGGTTAAGAGGCAAGCATTAGAGGGGCACTTGGGTGGTTCAGTCGGTTCAGCGACCAACTCAGGTTGCGATTGAGCCTAGTGTTGGGCTCCACACTCCATGGGGAGGCTGCTTGAGATTCTCTCCCCCTCTCTCCCTACCCCTCTCCCTGCTCTCTCTCTCTCTCTGGTGAATAAATAAATCTTACAAAAAAAAAAAAAGAAGCGAGCATGGAAAAAATAATAGAAAAATATACCTGCAAAGGAGCTGTCCCTACTGGCCTGAATGATAGGCAAAGAATGCTATAAAATTCATTATCTTATACATTTCTTTGTACCAGTATATTAGCATAATGAGAGGCAGCATTGCATAAGTATTAAAAGTACAGACTCGAGCTAAATTGCCTGAGCTTGAATCCCACTTCCACCAGGATTCACTGTAGGAAACCGGCAAGTTATTTATCCTGTTCAAGTCTCAGCTTCCTCATCTATTAAATGGGGATAATAATAATACCTATTTCATACAGTTGTCATGAGAAGTAAATAAATTAATACTTATAAGCCTCCTAAATCATGCCTGGCATGTGATAAGTGTTTATTTAAATACATTAAATAAATAACTAACCCAGCTAGATGGGGAGGAAATGTGAACTTGAATTTCCAACCCAGCCTCTCCCACATGAACTGGTAAGGAAAAGAAACCTTAACCAAAACCTTGTTTAAAATTTATATGGTACCTTTCACATGAAGCATTTCACAGACATCTGGAGGAAGAATAAATAGCCAAACATACATAAGCAGAAACTGAAACATGGAAAAGGGAAGTAAGATGTTCAGTTTCACTGAACTCATCATTCATACATCTCAGGCAGGAACCCAGTCTTGTCAGTCCACGTTTTGTACAATAGGCCACAAGTTAACAGTGTATATAAAAGAGAAGTCAAACTTAAAAACAGCCAGGTCTTCACCTGAGCATAATATCTCATTACTGTCCTCCCGTTGACGTTTTCTCACTGAAGCAAACCCTAAATAGGAGAAGCACCTATACAGAGAACAAGTCACCAGTTAGTCAAAGTAGTTTGTAAAATCTTAAATCCTCCATTTCTAAAGAGTATGGACTGGATGACAATAGTTCCATATAAATAAGTGTGAAATTGTTTAATTGCATTGTGGGAAGGAGAGAAGGGTTTGAACATGGAAAGAAAATGACAGAGATCCTGCCATTCTGACAGAAGCATGCACACAATTTCTAGTTTCATTAGCAAGCCCCCTTCCCCCACACCATGGCCATTACAATCGTCCACTTTTATACACAGGCCCTCCTTCTCGTCTTCTTCCTCACACTCGTCCCCGCCTAAGCTTCTTTCTAGGCCAGTCATAATGCCTAACCTTTGTGCCCAGAAATTCTTACAACACCAACCTTCTTAATATTGGTCAGATATGCTGTCACCACAAGTTACACTCGGGCCATCAACCTTGTGCCCTACTTCTATCTATAGACTCTCGCCTGCAAAATCTCACAAAAGCACCTCTCAATAGCCACCTCCTCTGCTGCTCCCTCTGCCCTCAGCATATCATACCCACACACACTAAACCCGTTCCCTCGTCCGTCCTATCCACGCCCTGCCAGTCCCTCTTCTCACAATTTCTTCCCAAACAGGTCGCCCAAAGCAGTCGCCCTAAAATCCATCACACCCGACACTTCTCCCGGTGCTCTCCGAGCCCTCCCAACCGTCCGGGTGGTTCGATGCATCCATCTGGCCCCGACTCCCCCGACCCTTCCCAGCCCACCTGCTCTCCTCCGGCAGGCGCTCCTCGCAGCCGCCGAGCTCCATTCCCGCGCCCTCTGGCCGCATCCGGGGCTACGAGGTCGCCTCCTCTCTGAAGAGAGGCGTCCCTACCGCTTCGTCCCTCAGGGCTCCCGAAGCCCCAAGGAACGGAGGAAGGCACCCTCGGTGGGTGGGCTCAGGGTGATGCACTACACCCGGGTTGACAGCAGGCGCGGTGATTGCTGTCTCAGCTGCGGTTTCTAGCCTTGCCACCCCCACTTCCGGCTCCAAGAACTACAACTCCCAGCAAGCACTTCGAAGACTGGGCCGCTCCCGGCATGCTCCGCCTTGTCCAATCCGAGGCTGCGCTCGCGGCGGATGCAGCCCCTTGCTGCGTGCTCGCGGCCGTACACTAGGCGGGGAACGCCAACGTTAGGCTCTGCAATACACACGGGTGCGAAGCCTTAAACCCTCAAGCTACGCTTCACACTTGGGGCCAGAAATTTAGATTAGGAAATAACGCTGATCTTAATCCAAGTACAGTTAACCCCGCTTCAGCCTACCCTGGCTTAACATCTGTCGGTGATGTTTGGGGACCTCAAGCATTTTAGTGAAGAGCTCACAAACTGAAGATCACGGGTTGCTTTCAGATCGCAAAGGAAAAGCAGGAGGGAAAGGCTTTTGGGAAAGGTTTTCTGGAGAACTGATGTCAGAGCAGAGTTTTTAAGGATAAGTATGAATTAGCCAGGAGAAGAGAAAGTGGAAACAGTGGCCCGGGCATAAGGAAGCCTGCTGGTTTGGGAAGTACTGGTTCTGAGTAGTAATAAGAGCTAGGAAGAGGTGGGGCACAGAATGGTGTTGGTGAGCAGGCACCCTAGGTCATGAAGTCTCATTCTAAAGAGTTTGGATTTTATCCTTAGAACAATTAGGAACAAATTAAGAATATGCAAATCAAGAAGTGATTTGACCAGGGCGCCTGGGTGGCTCAGTGGGTTAAAGCCTCTGCCTTCGGCTCAGGTCATGATCTCAGGGTCCTGGGATCGAGGCCCGCATCGGGTTCTCTGCTCAGCGGGGGGCCTGCTTCCTCCTCTCTCTGCCTACTTGTGATCTCTCTCTCTCTCTCTCTCTCTCTCTCTCTCTCTCTCTCTGCCAAATAAATAAATAAAATCTTAAAAAAAAAAAAAAAGAAGTGATTTGACCAAACCTGCTTAGAAAACTACTTTTGACAATGTGGAGAGGAAATGGGGAATGTAGCATGTTGGAGGTAAGAGTGGAAGAATGAATATGAGAAGAGATTGGAAGTCCCTGTAGAGGCCAAGCAGGTAATGCCAATGAGAGAAGTGAGCTGGTTGTAGGAGAGTGACAGAAACTCTGAACTGGAAAGCTCATCCAAGAAGGGAAGCCCCGTCTTTTCTATAATTGAATTTTGCAGAATGGACATATAGGCCTAGAATTGTCCGATATTCTGATTTTGCAATAGAAGCTGGAGTCTGCATTTTTAAAGACAACTTCTAATTTTTAAATATTGGTAACAATTTTTTTGGTTGGTTTTTTTGTTGTTGTTGTTGTTTTACTATAAGCATTACACAAGCCAAAAAAAAAAAAGTTTGTAGGCTAAATGTGCCTTTGGGTTACTAGTTTGCAGGTTCAGGCCTGAACTGGGGCAGTAAGGGAACACAGAGGTTGGGATTAGTGCAAAGGTAAAGCAATAGAATCAGTACTACTCTGTGAGGGGGTATCTAGGTTAGCTCCATGGAAAACCAGTTACTCTGGAATCTTCAAACTTGAGAAAACTTTTTTGTGAATGAAAAGTGAAATGAAGGAGCTTTTTAATGCAAGTTATGATTTTCAACTTCCATTTATATAAAAAATACTCCCCGTTCAAACTTTCTCATATTTTCCTACTAAAGGATTATACTTTTTTAGAAAGGGTCAATGTTAGTCATTGGTATTTTGCTTCTATTTCCACAAATGTATGAACTTCGTTTTTAGCATACAGTATAATCCCAAATTAATGCCACATGATCTTAACATATTTACATGAAAGTCCGCTTTATTGGGAAATTCTAGAACTAAAGTTGTAAAAAGTCTCAGTTTTGTAGTAAAAGTTCTGAGAAAAGTTACACCAAAGTCTAGGTTTACACATATTTAAAGCAGTTAATAATGTGATAGCCTACATTAGCCATGTGTCTCCCTGTCCCATCCTTCTGCTTTCCCTCACCTCAGATGGCCATATCCTGAATCCCTGCTTTATGATTTCACTGCTTCCCTTTTTATATAATTTCTTTGTATTAATTTATGTACCTAGAAATGATTATTTTTTTTAATTTTTGTATTTTAGCTTTGCAAAAAGGATATTGAGCCATATTCTTTGAGGCCTTTTTTTTTTTACTTAATATTACATTGATAATATTTATTCACATTGGGTGCCTGGGTGGCTTAGTGGGTTAAAGCCTCTGCCTTTGGCTCAGGGCATGATCTCAGAGTCCTGGGATTGAGGCCCACATTGGGCTTTCTGCTCAGCAGGGAGCCTGCTTCCTCCTCTCTCTCTGCCTGCCTCTCAGCCTACTTGTGATCTCTCTCCCTCTGTGAAATAAATAAATAAAATCTTTTAAAATTTTTAAAAATAAAATTTTAAAAAAAGATTTATTCACATTGTCGTGTGTCACTGTAGTTCATTGATTTTTGCCTGCTATATAATAGTTCATTGTGTGAATACACTAGTTTATTCATGCTGTCTTTCATTGATAGGCATTTGGGTTGTTTCCAGGTTTTTGCTATTGTAAACAGTGCTGCCGTTAATACTCTTTTACATATACCCTCTTGTATGTAAACAAAGGTTGCCCTTGGGTACATACCTAGAAGTGGAATTGCTAGGTCATAGGGCTGTTGTCTATTCTAGCTTTTGTTTTGAGTGGTGGGTTTGTTGGTGCACAGTTTTCAAAATTACTAGTTATGATGTCGTAACTATAATTAGTTATTTAAAATAACCAAAAAAAAAATAAGTAACCAGGGCACCTGAGTGGCTTAGTCGTTAAGCGACTACCTTTGGCTCAGGTCATGATCCCAGGGTCCTGGGATCGAGCCCCGCATTGGGCTCCCTGCTTGGCAAGAAGCCTGCTTCTACCTCTCCCACTCCCTCTGCTTGTGTTCCCTCTCTCGCTGCCTCTCTCTCTCCCTCTGTCAAATAAATAAATAAATAAAATCTTAAAAAAATTAACAAAATGAAAATGGGCCATGCATGGAAGATGATGAGAGTATGTTATCAACTGAGGATTGTGATCAATCCAATATTGTGCTTCTGAGGCCCAAATGCAAAAATTGTCAAATATGCAAAAATATCTAGCATGAGGGTTCAATAAGTCACACAAATGTAATGGCCTTACTTAGAACTGCTTGTTGAGATAATATTTTAAAAGTCAAAAAACCTGAAGAAGTTTGTTTGATCTTGATCAATGTTTTTGTTTTCAAGATCACCAGGATGCTAGTTTTATACAAATAGTATAATAGGTCCTAGAGTACCAATGGCAGAATGCCAAATTCACTCAAGTATCAGTTATTCAAATAATGGATTTTTAAAGCTCATTACATTTACCAATTTGCCAATATTTGGTTTTAAGCAGTCTGCTTTTTATCTTTTATTTAAATTCAATTTAGTTAACATATATTGTATATTAGTTTCAGGGACAGACTTGAGTTATTCATCATGTGCATATAACACCCTGTGCTCATTACAAGTGCCCTCCTTAATACTCATCACCCAATTACCCCACCCCCCACCCATCTCCCCTCCAGCAACCCTCAGATCGCTTCCTAGAGTTTAGCATCTCTTCTGGTTTGCCTCCATCTCAGTTTCATCTTACTTTATTTAAGAAGTAGTCTTCTTAAATATATTCAACAAATATCAATTATAGTCATGAATATGTTTTTTATTATATTCACTAAAATTACTCTTAGCAACTTTTAAAAAAATATTCAAATTTTAAAATCTAAGGAATGGCTCCCACTGGCCAAGTCAAAAACAATTTGAGCATCGAAATGAGTTAATACATGAAATGTATACATATCCACAGTATTTTGAAAGACAAGCACAGCCCTTACACTCTTTACCCCTTTGCTTTTCAAAAGAGAATTTTCGAACACAGAATCAGTCTCAATTTCTATGGAAGCTTACATGCATATATAAATAAGTATGCACATAATAAATAAATAGAAAAGGAAAGAAAGAAAGGAGGGAAGGGAAAACTGTTTTCCACAGTAGAATGTTAACTAATGGATGTAGATGAATGATAGACTTAGAAAATCACTATTTGGGGGCATCTGGGTGGCTCAGGGGTTTAAGTCTCTGCCCTCGGCTCAGGTCATGATCTCAGGGTCCTGGGATTGAGGCCCACATTGGGCTCTCTGCTCAGCAGGGAGCCTGCTTCCCCCTCTCTCTCTGCCTGCCTCTCTGCCTACGTGTGATCTCTCTCTCTCTCTCTGTCAAAGAAAGAAAGAAAGAAAGGAAAGAAAGAAAGAAAGAAAGAAAGAGAGAAAGAAAGAAAGAAAATCACTATTTTGTAGCCACCACTGTAATAATTGATTCATGCAAGAATCATGAATGGATGCTAAAGCCATTAGTGAAATTTGTTCTGAAACAGGATATTTATAGTCTCTAACTATCTCCCCACAGATCATTTACTCATTAGAAATGGGGAAAAGAGGTACCTTTACAATGGAGAAATCTGGCAGACATAACCTTAATCAAGTGATCAAAGTTAAAATTACCCGTAAGACAAAATGACATCATGTGCCTTCTAATGTTAAGTTCTGAGAAGGACACAACATCACTTACATAGTACTAGTGATAAAAGTGAATAACCTGAATTTGATCATAGGCTAACAATAAGACAAAGTAAAATTGGAGGACAGTCTATCTAACAAATGCCTTCAATCATCAAAAATATAAACATCATAAAAAACTGAGAAAAGCTGACAAATTTTATGAGATTAAGGGAGACAAAAGAGGCAGGACAAAGAAATGAAACATGTGAACCTGGATTGGATCCTATATTGGAAAAAAATGTTATGAAGGATAAAGCCTACAGCTGGCCAAAATCCTACAACACAAAGGCCATCTAATAATACAGTGTTGAATATCTCATGTAATGTATTGAATACTGAAAGTGAAAAGTGAAATGGCTGTATGAGTGCAGAACAGATGTAAATACATTAGTTATTCACACTCCAGTTCACCGGGCTGACAGGGAACTGCACGCTGCTGCCCAGCACCGTGAGAGAGTATCCACTGAGTACCACTAGCCTGGGAAGACATCAAAATTTAGAATACTAAGTTCAGTTTCAGCTGAATGCATGTCACTTTCATACCATCATAAAGTCAAAAAATTCTGTCAAACCCTAAGTTGGGGATTGTCTGTATAGAGAAAGCAAATGTGGCAAGACTTTCATAACTGGTGAATCTTGGTGAAGGGGACAGGGATATTGCACTATGTCTACGACATTTTTCTAGATTTGGAAATAAGCAAGGATTTTAATGTGGTTTTGTTTTCTTGTAACTGCATCCTAAAATCAATGTAATGAAAAGTTTAATATTTCACGTGGAAATTTCTTCTCTTATAATGATTGATTTTGAATATATTTTTAATTTGTTTTTTCCACAGTTTAGCATTTTAAGAAGTCTTTAGCTGATTTTGCCAAAACCAATACACTGACTTTACCAAATTTAATGATTTACCAAAATTCTTTTTTTTTTTCCTTTTCTCTTCTTTAATAAAGCTTATAGGGCTGCCAGGGTGGCTGGGTCAGTAAAGCTACTACTCTTGATCTCAGGGTTGTGAGTTGAAGCCCCTCGTTGGCTGTGAAGATTACTTTTTTAAAATCCCATCTGATCTGAACTGCTGTAAGTTTTATCTTTTTTAAAGATTGTATTTATTTTTTAAAGTAATCTCTACACCCAGTGGGGGTCTCGAACTCATAACCCCAAGGTCAAGAGTCACATGTTCTACTAATTGAGCCAGCCAGGCACCTCTCAAATGGGATGATTTTTAAAGCTTTTGCAGAATTGTGTGAGGTCTTTGTTGACTGGTTCTATTCTGTCCTCACAACAACATTTCCACCCACTTTAAGTATTTAGTATTTGTTCAATTTATTGGTTCGATTTATTCAATTGTATGGGAAAGCTCGTTGTTATCCATGGGTAATGCATACAAATTTAGAAATTAAGAAGTTACAATGAAATTTTTAAAAATCTTATTTCATAGCTAAGCAAATCCTTAACACATCTGAAGAATATTCAATATGTCCCTGTCTCAGCTCTCTGAAACTCTAGCTGAATAAACCTGAGCCAAGAGAATAGATCCTCTCCTGAGGGAAAGAGAAAGATGAGAGTCCAGCCATGGCTCTTGATCCGAGAACAAGGAGGCTAAAGGGAAAATGGAGAAGAAGCATGGGGAAAAGAAAGAATGCCTCAAGGCCCCATGACTCTGGAATCCTGAGAGCTTCCTAGACCACCAAACTGTCTAGAACAAATCAAGGATATATATTTTAAAGGAAACCATGGTGTAAATAAGGAGAAACTGTGACTTACATAAATTTGTGTAGCTTTAGAAAATTCCACAACTAGTCATTCAGTGAATTGACTAGAATTCCTGATTGACAGGATGCCTACCCTGCCCAGAGAAGACAAAGCCTAATAAGGAGTGAACTAGAGATCCAACTCCTGAGTCCAGGAAGAATTTCCCTTCAAGTTCCCCTGTCCACTCAGAGTAAGTTCTCTAGTCGGAGAAAACTGGTGGTCAGGCGACCAGTAATGGAGACCAGGAATGCCTTCGGCTATGCCTGCAACCCAGCCTGTCATGTATCCGCTGTTCTGCTCTGCTGTCCCACAGTACTGTAGCAGTATCTTGCACAGAGTAGGAACTCAAACTCTGTTTGAACAAATGAATGAATCCTAAGATTAAAAGGCAGAAGACTAGTACAGCTAGAAAAGCTTAGAACAAAGGAAAAGGGCAACACGAAGAGGAACGGGAAGCTATAGCAAAATGGCAAAGAAAAAGCTACTGCAGCAGAAACAGAGGCAAATGGGGTAGAATGAGAAGAACTGAGCAGCAAAGAGAAGAAAACCTGTGCTGTGCATGCAAGTAGCTCAAGGGAGTCAGGTATACTGATAATAGTTATACCTAACTAATACATACTATACCTACAGGTGATACAAATTATAGCTAACTCACTTATTACTGCCAGTGTAATATAAATTTTACAAATTTCCAAAGCACAAAAATCCTCTCCTGAAAAGCAACAGTTGATACCAAAATCAGACGGACATTACAAGGAACAGAAACTACACATCAGTATCACTCATGTGGGGCGCCCTTGTGGCTCAGTCGGTTGGGTGTCTGCCTTGGACTCAGGTCATGATCCCAGGGTAGTGGGATCCAGCTCCGTGTCAGGCTTCCTGCTCAGCAGGGTGTCTGCTTCTCCCTTTCCCTCTGCCCCTCTGTGTCCCCTGCTCTCTCTCAAATAAATAAATAAAATCTTTTTAAAAAAATCACTCATGAAAAGAAAAACAATATCCTTGACAAAGCATTAGCAAACCAAATCCAACAATATATAAAAAGGATAATACACCATGACCAGTAGGTTTCTCCTAGAAATGCAAAGGAAGTTCAACATTTGAAAATAAAAATAAAAATTTTAAAACCCCATTTGGTCATCTCAATAGAGGCAGAAAAATATTAGATAAAATTTGATATTTACTCATGATTAAAACTCTCCATAAACCAGGAATAGAAGGAAACTTCTTCAACCTGATAAAGGGCATCTACAAAAAAATCTAACTTAATGGTGAAAGAGAATGCTTTCCCCGTGGGGTCTGTCATAAGGGAAAGATCTTCACTTTCACCTCTCCTTTTAAATATGGTACTGGAGGGGGACCTGGGTGGCTCAGTCATTTAAGTGTCTGCCTTCAGCTCAGGTCATGATCTCAGGGCCCTGGGATGGAGCCCTCATTAGTCTCCCTGCTAGGCCAGGAGTCCACCTCTCCTCCTCTCCCCTCTCTCTCTCAAATAAATAAATAAAATCTTTAAAAAAATAAATAAATATGGTACTGGAGTCCCCAGTCAGTGCAGTCAAGCAAGCAAAAGAATAAAAGTCATTGGGACGCCTGGGTGGCTTGGTCGGTTAAGCGGCTGCCTTCAGCTCAAGTCATGATCTCAGGGTCCTGGGATCAAGGCCCACATCGGGCTCCCTGCTTGGCAGAGAGCCTGCTTTCCCTCTCCCTCTGCCTGCTGCTCTGCCTACATGTGCTCTCTCTCTCTCTGTCAAATAAATAAATAAAATCTTTAAAAAAAGAAAGAATAAAAGTGATACAGATTGGAAACAATTATGCTGAGTGAAGTAATCCAGAGTAAAAAAACAGTATGTACTGTATGATTCTACTTATATAAAATTCTAGAAAATGCAAATTAATGTACTTCACTGTAGGATCCGTGGTTGCTTAAGTAGTCGTGGGGGAAAGGATTATAAAGAAGCACAGGAAAACTTCTGGGGATGATAGATGTATTTATTATCCTCTTTGTGGTGGTGTTTTAGCAGGTTTATATACCATAAGCCCATATAAAAACTGCACACTGTAGATATGTGTCTTTTATTTTCTATCAATTACACCTCAATAAAGCTGAAAAAAGGGGGACTTAGAAGAAATATCAAACTAATAGAAATAAGTTAAGGTAATGAATTGTGCTTACCTTTGAAGAGAGTGTAGATCTGCATACACATGGTAAGAGGTGAGAAGAGACTGACAACGTGTTGATAAAAAGGTATGATGTTAAGGTTGCTGGATTTAGCAAAAGTAACAATAACTCCCAGTTAAATTTGAATTTCAGATAAATAATGAATAATTGTTTAATATAAATGGATCCTAAATATCGCATGCAACATCCTGTAGTAAAGAAATTTGCTGTGTATTCATCGTTTATCTGAAATTCAAATGTAACCAATCTTGCATTTTATCTGGCAATCCTAGACACTGTCTTATGTATAGTGTATGAAATCAAATCTCTAAAAAGGACAGTTACTTGAATTCTGTGTTTATTCTGACTTAGATGAAGCTGCTGAGGTATTGTACTCCAGACAATGGCTATATGTTCAGTGTATGGCATAGTACTGTACTTATTCCCAGTAGGTGCTCAAAAAAAAATCTTTTTTTCTCTGCAAGCTGTATGAAGATAGGGGCTGAATCCATCTTTACTCATCATTTTATCCCCAGAGCCTATTACAATGCTTGGTGCTCAGTGACTGTGTAATTAAATGAATACCTGTCTCTCATGCCCCAGAAAATGTGAGGGGTTGGCCTTTTACCTCCAGCCCTTGTGGCTGGCAGATCGACTTCTTAGGCAAGCCCCAGTTCTGATTTCTCAGTTTGTCTTCCGCTTCACTTTTGCTGTATGTGTCTCAATTTGCTGTTTTGTTTTCTACTACTTTGTGTGTGACTGACCTATCCCTACACAATGCGTTTCCTTGTTTTCCGCTTTGACATCTGGGTGACTGCTCTGAGACTCAGACCCTCAGCCTTTGGGGAAATCTCAAAGTCTGAAACACAACAGCTAGGATTGCTTAAATGAAATATTGGGGCATGTTCCCTTTAAAGTTAAGAAGATTTGGAATTGAGCTTCAGTTTTGGGGAGAAAATCAGGAAAAAAGGGAATCTTTATACATATTGGTAGAGGGTAGGATTTTATACATTTGGGATTTTTCTCATCTGTCCTATCAATACCTTGAGTACAAAATGCACCCAAACTCTAAATGCATTACTTTTCTTCCATAACATTAAAAACTTAGTGTTCGGGTGCCTGGGTGGCTCAGTGGGTTAAAGCCTCTGCCTTCGGCTCAGGTCATGATCTCAGGGTCCTGGGATCGAAGCCCGCATTGGGCTCTCTGCTCAGCGGGGAGCCTGCTTCCTCCTCTCTCTCTGCCTGCCTCTCTGCCTATTTGTGATCTCTCTCTGTGTGTGTCAAATAAATAAATTAAATTAAAAAAACAAAAACAAAAACAAAAAAACTTAGTGTTCTTTCCTGTAGATTACTCCCACAAATAAGCAGAGATTATAGAAGTTATTTCTAGGGAGAGAATGATAGTGTGAAGAAAAATGTTTTGTGCCTAGAAGATTTTAGAACCATAAGATATCCAAGAATAATTACATATAATGTATGTATTTAGTACAACTACTCCTTGTTTTGCAGATGAGTATGAGACCCAGTCTCCCAAGTTCATACAGTGAATGACTGAAGTGAGTGAAAAAGGTACCACTCAGTAAAGCCTACGTGTCTCATGCTTTTATCTCTAGAACCCATTTTTCCCTGGTTTTTAGTAGTCAGAGGAAGGGTGGTGGCTGTTGGGTGGAATAGTAATAAAATCAAGCACATTGTGCTAAGAGCATATATGCTACTCTCCTTGACGTGCGAAGTATTGTTCTTGGGGATTTTTAGTCCAAACCTTCCTCTACCATTAAAGTTTCTTGCACCCCAGAACACACCTGGCCTGATTCACTCTTCTGTGGTTAAATTTTTGTCTTGGGGGAAAAACAATTAAGTACAGGCTACCGTGGTTTTAAGATGCTTAAGGTCACTGGTTCATCTCTATGCAAAAAGAAATTTTAGGAAGTGGACAGGAGGAAGGTGGCAGGGATTTTTAAATGGAAGGAATACCTGTCCCTGGCTTTTTCCTTAGATGTAAATGTCTTAGATAGTTTTAAGCTGTTATGAGGGTGGTATAACCTAAAAGCTTCCCTACAAGCACAGGTGCTTTAGAGGAAGAGAAAGAGGTAAGAAGAGAGGGAATATCATGTTTTGTAAATAGGAAAAAAAAAGTTATGCAGGAATTCATAAAATATTCAGTTTTCCTACGAGGATGATTGGAAAGAAAAACGAATCTTATCAATTCCCAACATCAATGAATTAGAGAAAAATGCAGCCAAGCAAGCAGAGATACTTACCTCTCTCCTAAGGGAAGATGAAGTGTTATTATGGTAGCTAGTGCCTGGTAAAATGTTTTGAGAGTGCCGGTTGAGAAGTGGTACAGATGCGGGAAACGTTAGCATTTGCTTTTATTGGTAAGGTGACGCAAGAATTGTTACTGCAGCTTTTGCTCTGCATCCAGACGTGGCGCCTTCGCATGTTGCAGGTGGAGGAGCTGCCTGGGAAAGGGGAGCTGGGACGCAGTTCTGCAATCTAAGCGGTATGGGGTCTATCCTGCCTCTGAGGCTGCATTGCAGTGGGGTGTGAAAGGTTCGTGTGTACCAAAGCTTAGGGGGCCTTTCTGAAGCAGGACGAGTAGAAGGACACGGAGAAACACAATCTCATTTAAGGCATGCGACCCTGAGGTGCTCAGCGTCCAGTGTCCCCCAATCTGGGCAGAAAGGCGAATAGCTAAAACGGCGGCCTTTGTAAGCGTCCAGAGCCGCGGGTGCAATGTTTCCTCCTGTCCGGCAAGGGCCGCTAGGAGCAAGCCCGGGAGTGGGGCCGCTCTTGCCGGCCGCTCGTCTCTGTAGCCCCTCCCCCCGCCCGCACCGCGGGTGGGAGAGCGAGGGCGCCGCCAGCACGCGTGCGCGCTCCCTCGGTGCAGCTAGTCTGCGTGCGTGAGTGGGAGGTGGCAGGCCTCGGTCTCTGGCCTTCTCCGCTGACTGTTCCAGCGCGACGTCCCCAGCCATGAACCGGTTTGGTACCCGGTTAGGGGGTGCCACGGCGACCCCACCGCCGCCGCAGCCCAAAGCCCGCAGCAATGAAAACCTTGACAAAATTGATATGTCTTTGGGTAAGGAGCCGAGTTGGACCGAGTTGGAGTGGGGGGAGGGTGTGGGTGGAACCAAGTACCGCGGTTTGTGGGGGAAGGGGCGGTTGGCCGCAGTTGTCGGTCGAGTTTTTCCTTGCGGGTGGGCGGAACCAAATGAGGGCCCGCGGGGACAGGGGGAGCGTCAGCTGGTGCGGCGGTTGAGCCGGAGGGACCCGGGCGTCCCCTCGGTGGGGCTGTGTCTGAGGAGGGGCGGTGGGGGCGGGCGGCGCTGGGGGTTTGGAGGGTCGAGGGGCGCTACCACTCGCGGAAGACCCGGGCTCTTTGTGAGGAAAACTCCGCGGCTTTCCCCTCAGGCGTGTTTGCTGTGGGCGGTGTCAGGGCATCGAGGGGAGAGGTCCCACCGAGCCGTCCTCGCTGAAGAAAGCCCTTTGAGAGCCCGGCTGGGTCTGCGTTCGGTTAGAGTCGCTGGTTCAGGGCAGGGCTTGGGCATTTCGTGTGGCCAGGCCTGTACGCCTGGCGCGGTGCGGGCAGCGCACAGACGCCCCCGAGAGCTGGCCGTTTGTGCGGGGCGCCAGACCTCGGGGCCACATCGGGGCGCGCACCCTGGGGCGTTTGTCGGAAAATACCATCAGGCAAGGGCTTCATCCGATGGTGTTTTATTAGGAGGTGCCTAGAAAGGCGAGCTCTCCTTACCTGGGCCTCAAAGTTAGCTAGTTAGGAGAAAAGCAAAAGCCGAAGGAGAGATTGACATGGATTAATGGGAAGCCGGGTGAAGCCTGGGGTCCGGCCCCTATAAGGAAGAGTGGGGTGGCTTGGGAAGGATTTTCTAACAAGTAGGAGCGTCGGTGATTCAGTGAAGCATTCAGACCTAACCCTAGTGAGGCACTAACCTCTGGATTAGCTGGCTTAAAATTTACTCTCTTTTTGTCAAGATTCAAGTTACCGTTATCAGATGGGGTTGTATGCCTGCCCTTTCTGTGGCCTCTAGTTTTTTGGATAAGTTTTTGAAAAGTACGTGACAGGTGGATACAGACGTGTAACTTTTCCAAGGAAGGTATTTTTCTTTTTTGCTGTGGTTTATCTGCAGAATTGAAGTCAAAAATCAAGAACTCTTGGTTCGCTGCAGTTACCGCACAGCAGAATCTAATGTGTGAGTTAAGTAAATGATCAAAAATAATAGGCTTGGCCTCAAGTCTTGTCTTACCGGTAGTAGTGAGCTCTGAAGAAATGAGGAATCTTCAGCTAAGGCCAAGAAGAATTTAATAACGAATATTTATTGAGTGCTTACTACCTTGCAGGCACGGACCTAAACATTTTGTGTGTGTTAACTCGGTTTAGCCTCGTAATAACTCTATGAGGTATGTGCTCCTAGTGATAAAGAGCCTGCAATCCAGAACCACACTGTCTTTAGTTCAAATCCTCTGCCACTTAATAGCCATTGTGGTCACAGGCAGAGAGTATTTCTCAGTGCTTCATGTGTAAAAAGTGATAATAGTGCTTGTCTGTCTTAGAAGGTTGCTGCATTAAATGAGTCAAAACGCATTTATAAACTGCTTTGAACAGTAGTTGGTACACAGTAAGCATTATATTTACGTAAACATGCTATGTAAGCCGTTGTTGTTATTCCTGTATTACAGAACTTGAGACATAGAGAAATAACTCGCCCCAAATCATACAAGTAAAAAAACCTATAGATGTTGCAGGGAGTGTTAAACACGTATTATCGGGCGCCTGGGTGGCTCAGTGGGTTAAAGCCGCTGCCTTCGGCTCAGGTCATGATCCCAGGGTCCTGGGAGGCCAGCATCGGGCTCTCTGCTAAGTGGGGAGCCTGCTTCCCCCTCTCCCTCTGCCTGCCTCTCTGCCTACTTGTAATCTCTCTCTCTGTGTCAAATGAATAAATAAAATCTTAAAAAAAAAAACAAAAAAAAACACGTATTATCATAACCAATACATTTCTTAAGTTTCTAGGTTTTTTGTATTTTATTTGGTGGTTAGGATGTTCAAGTGAAGCAAATGGAGGGATGATTCTCTTTGAAGGTAGAAACGAAGTGCTGATAGATAAAATAGGCATTGGTGTCTTTTCTCTCCTCCAAGAATATATAGCATTCTTTCAGGTTCCTTTTTTTTTTTTAATTGAGAATTTTACAGAAGTGGGATGAAGAAATAGTACCTTTTTTTTTAAGTTTATTTATTTATTAGTAGTCTGTACACTTGACCTGGGGCTCAATGTTATGACCCTGAGATAAAGAGTACATGCTTTTCTGATTGAATCAACCAGGCACCCTGAGATGATACCTATTTTAGACAATTATTATGCTTTGTGAATATTCCACTTTATCAGGTCTGCAGAGGTTTAGAATGTGATTTTTGTTTGTTTTAAATTGTGGCTGTATAAATATATGAATATTCATATAGAAGATCTACCAAGGTTACCAATAGCTGGCCTCATTGTGGCTCAGTTTCTTAATTTGAAAGTAGGTATTATAATACTTCTTAGAATTGTTGTGAGAATTAAATGAGTACTTGTGAGAACAATGCTTCTTAGTTACTACTGTTTTTATTACCATATATATATATATATATATATATATATATATATACTCCTAATGTCATGGAAGAAACTTTTCCATGAAATAGCTCATCATAATGGTTGTTTTGGGGTTTTTTGTTTGGTTTTTTTTTGTTGTTGTTTTTTTTCTGATACATACCCTGTCTGCCTGAGTAGCAGAAAGCCATTTTCTTCTTTTAGATTGGCAGAATACACAGTCGATCATTTAACTTGAGGCTTTAGATAATAAAACATTTAAATATAAAACAATTTTAAATTTTATGTTTTGCTACTTTTAATTTTGTTATGTTTATACTTTATAAAATGCTCTATTTTAAAATTAACCTGGTTAGTCAAAATTATACTTTCCTTTTTTTTTTTTAATGATCCCCAGCAATTCATTTTTTTGGTGTACTCGCCTGGCTCTGAGATTTCAGACTTCTGGTGAAGAATAATTAGCACCTTTCCTAAAAGAAAGCAGTGTTTCAGAAGTGTTCAGAAGTATTCCCTTTCTGCCTCCTGAGAATATAACATGTTCATATATCTGATTTCATGAAACCTTCTTTTCTTTCTTTTTAAGATTTTATTTATTTATTTATTTATTTATTTATTTATTTATTTTTAAGATTTTATTTGTTTATTTGACAGAGAGAGATTACAAGTAGGCAGAGAGAGGAGGAAGTAGGCTCCCCGTTGAGCAGAGAGCCCTATGCGGGCCTCGATCCCAGGACCCTGAGATCATGACCTGAGCCGAAGGCAGAGGCTTTAACCCACTGAGTCACCCAGGCGCCCAAGATTTTATTTTTTTATTTGAGAGAGAAAGAGTGCACAAGGGGGTGGGGGCTGAGGGCGGGCAAGATGGAGAGGGAAAAGCAGACTCCCCGCTGAGCAGGGAGCCCAATGTGGGGGTGGGTCCCAGGACCCTGAAATCATGACCTGAGCTGAAGGCAGACACTTAACCAACTCAGCCACCTCGAAGCCACCCGAAACCTTTTTATTTTCAAACAAATCTTTCTGAGTGTCTTTTACTTGGACGAATTTATTTTAGGGGAAGGACTGACCTCGAGAAGATAAGAAAGTACTTTGGGGAGATTTGAATTACTTTAATGAATAGTTGTGATTAAGAGTCTTAAAGATTACTGATGCGTTAGGTAGTGTAATATATAAGAAAGGATTCCTATAATATNTTTTATTTATTTATTTATTTATTTATTTATTTATTTTTAAGATTTTATTTGTTTATTTGACAGAGAGAGATTACAAGTAGGCAGAGAGAGGAGGAAGTAGGCTCCCCGTTGAGCAGAGAGCCCTATGCGGGCCTCGATCCCAGGACCCTGAGATCATGACCTGAGCCGAAGGCAGAGGCTTTAACCCACTGAGTCACCCAGGCGCCCAAGATTTTATTTTTTTATTTGAGAGAGAAAGAGTGCACAAGGGGGTGGGGGCTGAGGGCGGGCAAGATGGAGAGGGAAAAGCAGACTCCCCGCTGAGCAGGGAGCCCAATGTGGGGGTGGGTCCCAGGACCCTGAAATCATGACCTGAGCTGAAGGCAGACACTTAACCAACTCAGCCACCTCGAAGCCACCCGAAACCTTTTTATTTTCAAACAAATCTTTCTGAGTGTCTTTTACTTGGACGAATTTATTTTAGGGGAAGGACTGACCTCGAGAAGATAAGAAAGTACTTTGGGGAGATTTGAATTACTTTAATGAATAGTTGTGATTAAGAGTCTTAAAGATTACTGATGAGGTAGTGTAATATATAAGAAATATATAAGAAAGGATTCCTATAATATGTAATTCTTTCTTTTTTTTTTTAATTTTATTTTTATTCTTTGCCCAAGGGGTACAGGTCTGTGAATCATCAGGCTTACATCTTTCACAGCACTCACCAAAGCACAAACCCTCCCCAATGTCCATAACCCATCCACCCTATCCCTACCCTCCCACCCCCCAGTAACCCTCTGTTTGTTTTGTGAGATCAGGAGTCTCTTATGGTTTGTGTCCTTCCCCATCCCATCTCGTTTCATTATTTTTCCCTCCCTACCCCCCACGATCCCCCACCCTGTCCCTCAAGTTCCTCATATCAGAGAGATCATATGATAATTGTCTTTCTCTGATTGACTTATTTCGCTCAGCATAATACCCTCCAGTTCCATCCATGTCATTGCAAACGGCAAGATTTCGTTGTAATTCTTTCTTTTACTTCAGAAAAAGACTAATTACATTAGTATAGTTGTTTTTTTTTTGTTTTTTTATTTATTTATTTTTTTTTTTTTTAAA
>LNAC01000367.1:1537560-1579035 GCA_002007465.1 Ailurus styani | reverse complement strand
CAGAGAGCCCGATGCGGGCCTCGATCCCAGGACCCTGAGATCATGACCTGAGCCGAAAGCAGAGGCTTAACCCACTGAGCCACCCAGGCGCCCACATTAGTATAGTTGTTAAGTTCTTGTGTTTAGAGCAGTTTCAAAAAAATAATTGAGGTTAATTAGTTTTGTGAAATTTTATTAAGTTGTTGACTAGGCATAATTATTTGCTTTATCAATCATCAAAATTAATATTGGAGTTGGGACTCTGGACCGAGTATTTGGATATTTCTTAAATGAGTATTTTTGGCTTCTAGTAATCTTCTTTTAACATTTGTAAATAGAAATCTGAAGTACATTTAGTTTCCTGATCTTCCTTAGTTGTGCTGTGCTATTAAAGCAATATGATGTTCGTAAATTACTTTGGGAATATTTAAAAGTGTTTTTGAAACCATGAGGATTTGAAAGATCAGGTAGAAAGCAAAGTAAGGTAACCCTGAATTATTTTGCTAGAGGAGTGGATAACACATATTATTTTCTTTTTGTACTATACCTTTATTATGTTTGTTTTATTTTATATTAGCTATTTACTTGTTTGTTTCCATCAATAATTTTAAACTTAACTGAGAAAAGGGACCATATTTTACTTTTGTTTTCATTCTAGTGCAGCCTGTCACTTACATTCATTACACATAGCATATGCTCAATAAATGTTTGCTGAATTGAGGAGAACTTCTTTAGAAATGTACTCTTTTAATTGAATTATTTATTTATTTTTACTGCCTATGGTTTTATTGGAAGGTGGTCTTCTTTAAAAACTAGACACTTCTGTGATTATGGAAAGTAAATATGAGTAATTTTTTTAAACAGGCTTTTGCTTATTTATATGCATTAGGTAAATATTGTGGATAACAGAAATTTTCATTACTTGGTAGATCTGCTTTGGGCTAGTGAATTGAACTTTTCCTATAAAACTACTTCAGTGCTGGGCGCCTGGGTGGCTCAGTGGGTTAAAGCCGCTGCCTTCGGCTCAGGTCATGATCCCAGGGTCCTGGGATCGAGGCCCACATCGGGCTCTCTGCTCAGCGGGGAGCCTGCTTACTCCTCTCTCTCTGCCTGCCTCTCTGCCTACTTGTGATCTGATCTCTCTGTGAAATAAATAAATAAAATCTTTAAAAAAAAAAAACAAAAAACTACTTCAGTGCTGCAAGTATTTTGGTTGATTTGAGTTTTTATTTTATTATCTTATAAAAGTGCTTTCAAAGTATCAAAGAAGTTAAAGACATAGGAAATCTATTAACTAGAAAATGAGACTGAGTAATTGAGTCAATAGGTTAAAATGAAAATAATCCTCACATTTCCTATATCACAGATGATATCATCAAATTGAATCGAAAGGAAGGAAAGAAGCAGAATTTTCCAAGACTAAATAGAAAACTCCAGCAAAGTAGTGCCCGGCAATTCAGAATGAGAGTGCGATGGGGAATCCAACAGAATTCTGGTAAGTTTTACAAGTAAGCTTTAATAAAGAGCTATTCCTTTGGGTCATAGTATGCTATTTTTAGTGCATACTTAAAACATGGAGGAAATATATTAGTACCCTTTGTGATTTGTATTTTCTCTACTTTCAGGTTTTTGTTTAATCTTGAAATCTGGTAAACATTTTAAGTTGCTTTAAGTAGGTGATAAGCCTGTTTCTTAAAAAAAATTAGGTGTTTTTAAGGTACCCTCAGTATATAAATAGCATAAATTATATTTAGGGCTACAGTATAATAAAGGATTTTACATATCATGAAGTTTTATCTCCTTTCCAGTTAGGTATTTCTTTAACAGTCTATCTGGTGGATAATTACATAACTCCAGCATACATATATCCAGTGAACAAGCGTACTACTTCACAAGACAACTCCATTATTGGAGACATCTCTATTTACCAGGAAGTTTTCTTAATTTGAATTAAATCTTGCCCACCTGTTAAGTCTACATAGACTTATGGGAGACAAACTCTCTTTTCTATAAGAGAACTTTTTAAATATGTGCGGACTATTCTGCATGGAAAATACTTCCAGACTCTGTATTATCATCTAGGGCTTTTAGGATGTGTTAAATACTCCAAAGGTAACACTCAGAATTGAATGCCTTAGATGTGACCTAATGATCTTAGGACTCTGCATATATAGTTATTTTTGGCAGTTTGGAGGCTTATTTATTTACCGCCATCTTGTTCCAAAATGGATTTAAGGCGGTAACAGAACCCTGTTGATTATATATGACTCATTAATTTTTTTAGCAGTTATATCAGTGTTTTAGAATAAACTTTTGTTCAAATTAAAAAACTCTAGATCTTTTTTTACACATTAAAAAATGTTTGATGAACTAGCTCCTAAGTTGACTTTTATCCTGTATGTTAAAAAACATAAAAAAGAATTACCCGTGGGCTGACAATGATTATACTTAGTTCTGTTATCTAACAGTTAATATGCCATCATACCCTCAAAATATGTCTGTAACCGAGGTTAGGTCCTACACAAAATTTTACTCTTCTCTAATAATTTCTTTTTTTAAAAAAAGATGTATTCGTTTGAGAGAGGGTGCATTCGTTCTATGTATGAGTGTGTGCACATGAGTGGTGGGAGGAGCAGAGGGAGAGAATCCCAAGCACACTCCCCATGGAGCACAGAGCCAAATGCAGAGCCTGACGAGAGACTCCACCTAGGGCTCAACCCCATGTCACAGATCACAACCTGAGCTGAAACCAAGAATTAGACACTCAAGTGAGTGAGCCACCCAGGCGCCCCTTCTCTAGTAATTTCTTAAACAGCTGAACCCAAGCAAGTAAATTTTGCGAAAGATACTTAGCTGTAGGAAATGTTTAATTCCAGTGATTTATATTTAAAGATTCTTATAAATGTTACTCAGCATGCCATATTTTATATGCGATTTGCTTAAAATAATTTCAGAGTTCACAGAAGCCAGAAATATATTTGTTTACACTAGTCACATGTTAAATACATGATAAATGCCCTGAACTGACCAGGCTCTCAGGGTATTTAGAGATGTGATCTTTTACTTCAAGGAATTTCTAGTAACAGAGATAGGACAAAAAACATGGAGTTGAGAAATGTCATGAGAGAAATTCCAGTGGTACCATAGGACTTTAGATAGATTTTGTGCTTAGAAAATCAGTGGTGATTTAAAGGATAAGGTGAAATAGGATCTGGTCCATGAAGGATCAGGAAAGCTTTCCTTTTATGGGGGTTATGATCTGAGCTTTAAGATAAATGATACCTAGGGGCAGCTTAGGATTTTATAAGATTGAACCTGTGCTTGTTTGTTCTCTGGTTACATGTGGCAGAGCCTAAAATAGAACATCTGCTTCTGTCATTGAATGTGCAGAGAGATAGAAGATTGTCTCAAACTCTGATTGGTTAGAAGTTCAGATTTCTACATTGTAATGTCAATGAGGATGTTAGCTTGAGGTAAAAGAACAGATAAGATAGGCTTTGGCAGACTCTCAATAAATTTTATTTATTATTTATTAAGATTTAATTTTTTTAAATAATCTCTGCACCCAACTTTGGGGCTTGAACTTACAACCCTGAGATCAAGAGTCCCATGTTCTACTGATTCAGCCTGCCAGGCGCCCCTCTGAATAAATTATTTTCGATGGCTGAACAAATAAGTGAATAAAATCTTCCAACTCTTGGCCCAAAATATAATTTAGTTACTCATTAAATATTTGTATAAACCTGAATATTCTTCAGTGGTAGAATAGTATACAGCATCAGTTCTCCAAGTGTTGTCCAAGGACCCTGGGGAATCCCCAACACTCAAGGAGTCCACCAGGTCAAAACATTTTTTATAATAATACTAAGACATTAATTGTGTTTTCACTGTTATCCTCCTGTGAATGTTTTCCAGAGTCTACATGACAAGTGATAATTAAATTGAATGTGGTAGCAAATATGAGAAGCTGGCTATGTTCTATTAAGATAGACACCAAAGAGATTTGCAAAAGTACAAAACAGTGCTATCATTCCTTTTAAATAGCTTTGGGTTTTTGGGGAAAATAATTGTTATTTTTCATTAAAAATATATTATTTGCGGGGCGCCTGGGTGGCTCAGTGGGTTAAGCCTCTGCCTTCGGCTCGGGTCATGATCTCAGGATCCTGGGATCGAGGCCTGCATAGGGCTCTCTGCTCAGCAGGGAGACTGCTCCCCTTTCTCTCTCTCTCTCTCTGCCTGCCTCTCTGCCTACTTGTGATCTCTCTCTGTCTCTGTCAAATAAATTAATTAAAAAAANTCTCTCTGCCTGCCTCTCTGCCTACTTGTGATCTCTCTCTCTCTCTGTCAAATAAATTAATTAAAAAATATATATATTATTTGCCCTTTGGTGGGTTTATTATTATTTTAATGAAATAACAAATAGTTTTTAAATGTTTTAGTTTTCATTCCTAGTATGATAATATCAGTAAATGTAAACCCACAGAAACAAAAATTCTGGAGTTCTCAATAATTAAGAGTATAATGGGGTCCTGAGGGGCGCCTAGTCGGGTTAGTTGGTTAAACAGCTGCCTGTGGCTCAGTTCATAATCTCAGGGTCCTGGGATCCAGTCCCACGTCAGGCTTCTTGCTAAGTGGGGAGTCAGCTTTTCCCTCTCCTTCAGGCGCTCCCCCTACTTGTGCACTGTTTTTCTCTCTCACTCTCAAATAAGTACACAAAATTTTCAAAAAAAAAACCCCAGAGAACAAAAGCAGAGGTCCTGAGACCAAAAAGTTTGGGAATGGGGTTTCTTTTAGAGGTGGAAGAGACCAGGGAATATTTGTATGTTGCTTTGGAGAGGAGCCAGTAATATGATTGCATTCACTCTGTGATTTGACATTTCCCCAAAACCCCTCAAATCTTTGTGTAAGTGATCAGACTCCAGAAAGTACTGAGGAAAGTTGATAAGTATATGAGAGAAATTCACAAAGGGATTGGGCTAAGGATTCAAATATAAAATGAAAATTCCTGTCTCTAGTTTTTAATTGTTGTCACACCTGTGGCACTTTATAAACTAGACTGATGTTCTGGCTGTACTCTTACTTCTACTGAAGGAGAATCTGCAGAAATTCAGCCTGGGGTTTTTTTTTTTTTTTTAAGCTCCATACATAGTTCTGATACATGGCTAGAGTGAAACTACTGCTCTAGTACAGCTGAAAATGTGAAATAGTCTTCATAGAGGTAGTAGTTGAAGTAATAAGAATGAAGATACTCTGGAAGGACAGGAGAGAACTTTCCAGAGGGGCTGGAATGGATGAAAATTAAGAAAAGATGGGGCACCTGGCTGGCTGAGTCCAAAGAGCATGTGACTCTTGATCTTGGGGTTGTGAGGGCAAGCCCCACGTTGGGCGTAGAGCTTACTTAAAAAAAAAAAATACAAAAGGACTTACTATATTAGATGATGTCTTTAATACCTCTATCATGCTTTTTAGAATATAAGACAGAAATAAGAGGGGAGAGAATTGGTACAGTATGTATAGGTCTGTCTGTCTTTATGAAACGTGACAATGAAAGGGTGAAAAATAGAACCATTGCTAAAACTGAGGTACAGCTGGCGAAGTTTGCTTAAAGGTATAACGGGAGGGAAGGGGAATGGATGATCTAAGCTTGCTAGAGGGTAGAGAAGCCACTCATGGAAATAAAAGTGGAAAGGATAATGAGTATGGTAACAATGACTACAGCAGTCAGAAATAGAAGGCAGCCAGGAATAGAATTCTATCTTATACTTTCTCCTTTTAATCAGTTTTATTCTTATTAATGAGACTTTTCTCATGAGTCTTTCTCATCTGAGCTTAAAGCTCTGGTATAATAATAGATTCCTTCTTACTTCAATCTTTCTCTTTGCTAGTTCATTCTTTTGGAATATTTTCAAATTTCTTTGTTCCACTCCCCATCCTTTATTATGTCGCATTTGAGTACTATAGTAGCATCTGAAATGGTCTCACTGCCCTCATTCTCCCTCTTTCATTCAAAGATACTGCTTCTAGACTGATGTAACCTGATCATGAATTCTATAACCCCTCATTCCTTGTCACATATATTCTTTATCCCCATATAAGCCCTCTGATTTGAGGCCACCACATTCATTTACTTTTTCTTTTCCCTAGATTATATCTCAATATGTTGTGGTTACCCATGTCTTTGTACTTGTAAGTTTATGTTTATCTTCCTAATCAAATATTGTCTGTTTTATAATGCCTAGCAGAGAGCCCACTTTTTCTTTTCTTTTTTTTTTTTTTAAAGATTTTATGTATTTATTTGACACAGAGAGAGAGATTACAAGTAGGCAGAGAGGCAGGCAGAGAGACAGGGAGAGGAGGAAGCAGGCTCCCAGCTGAGCAGAGAGCCCGATGCGGGCCTCGATCCCAGGATGCTGAGATCATGACCTGAGCCGAAGGCAGAGGCTTTAACCCACTGAGCCACCCAGGCGCCCGAGAGCCCACTTTTTCTGCAACACTTGTTTTGTTTTGTTTTGTTCTCTTTGGAAATGTATCCTAGATTATATTTTTTACCTTTTATTCTTTAGTTTTTATATTATAGTTTGGAAGGCGTTCAGGTTTTGGAGCCATACTAACTTGCACCTAGATTGATGGCTGTGCCATTTTCTAACTGTGACATCTGGGTAGTTACTGTTCTTCACCTCACTTTTTGCTCTCCTGCAAAATTAAGATGTTATCATCAACCCCATCAAGTTCTCATTTAAAGTACTCAGCACAGTGTATTAACGGAGTTAATGGTATCTGTTTCATATTTAATACAAATAAAAATAACAAGTAGTTGTAGATTTAAGCATACAGCTTCCCTCAACATGCTTAATCTTTATTTGGTTGCAATTCTAGAAGGAAATCACACATAGAATAACAATAATTTGATTTTCAAGGGCACCTGGCTGGCTCAGTTAGAAGAGTGTGGGACTCTTGATCTCAAGGTCATGAGTTCAAGCCTCACATTGCATGTAGAGATTACTTAAATAAATAAAACTTTTTTAAAAAACTCAGTAATTTGATTTCACAATTCAAAAAGTTGTATCTTTATTGCTTTTCCTCTGGTTATAAAAGTAATCAGTACTTTAGGACTGAGGCAGAGTACCCAAGAAAGGAACAAATCTGGAAGAACTCCCTTTCACACGGAGTTGCCATTCTGGTGGAACTCACTAGGAAACCACCTGTGAAGGTGATGCAACTTAAATTCAATGGAGGATGACTAAGGCCAGAACTATAGTGATGCCCAGGACTAGATCTGAACAGATGCCTAGGGCCCAGCATTTAAGGTGTCATTCACACTCAGATTTTTTGCCGTTGGTGCTTCTCCTGCCTCACCAGTCTCAGCTTGCAGGGGAGAGATAATGAGTACCACTAGGTGTTCTGTGCCCTAGAATAAGTTTTGAGGTGTACACTTGGAGCCTGAAAGAAAAAATCCTTTCTCCAGAATCTCTCCAGTGCCCTCTGCTTACAAAGCTTAACATTGTGCCAGCTGGTAGAGAAATGTTCCTGTAATAGAAGCAGGGCAGTAAAGAGTGAATTGGGAGCGGAAGGGCAATAAATTGGTAAATGGTTCAACCATTATAACAAGTTTTCCTGTCTTGTTGAACTCTGTTCTCAAAATAGGTACACTACACAAAAGCACTCTGGAGTTAGGTAAGTTTGGGAATACATACACTATTTTTTTTTTTAAAGATTTTATTTATTTATTTTGTCAGAGATTACAAGTAGGCAGACAGGCAGGCAGAGAGAGAGGAGGAAGCAGGCTCTCTGCCAAGCAGAGAGCCCGATGTGGGCCTCGATCCCAGGACCCTGAGATCATGACCTGAGATGAAGGCAGAGGCTTTAACCCACTGAGCCACCCAGGCGCCCAGGAATACATTCACTATTATCCCCAACTTAGAGATGCATCACACACATTAGTTCTCAGAAACCCTATAGTAAAGAAAACCAGTTTAACTTTTTTTAGTTTGGCCATGAAACTTTTCTTTTAGAAGATCTATTACCATATTGCAGATGTATAGTATTATACCGGATACCATTCTAAAGACATTCCCCCCAAAATTAGAATTCCAAAGTAGAAATGCACAGGGCATCTTGGTGGCTCAGTCGGTTAAGCTTTTAGTTCAGGTCATGATCCCAGGGTCCTGGGTTTGAGCTCTGCATCAGGCTCCCTGCTCAGTGAGGAGTGTGCTTCTCTCTTTCCCTCTGCCTGCACCTCCCTCTGCTTGTGTTCTCTCTCTCTCTCTCTCTCTCTGTGTCAAATAAATAAAATCTTAAGAAAAAAATGCCCAGTATCACAACTGTTATTTAGCATTGTTCTCTGGAATTTCTCGCCATTGCATCAAGAAATAGAAGAATTTGAGGTGCAATTAGAAAAAAGAAGACTGTATCATTCGTAGGTGATAACAGTTGTTGGCTCAGTAATCCCAAGAAAATAATTCGTTCTTCCCCCCACCCCAAGAAAATAATTTGAAAGACTATAGAACTAAAAATAAGTTCAGTGGGACGACCAATTAAAAGGTATTAAATAAAAACTTCAGTAGCTTTTGGTAATCCAGGAATGACAATATGAAAATTATTGTTAGAAAAGACATCTTTTTTGTGATTGACAACAAAATATATAAAATATGTAGTAATAAACTCAAAGATGCAAGACGTTATGAGGAAAACTTTAAAGCTTTACTGAGTTTAGTGATGAGAAAACTTGAAGAGTAGCAGGACATACTGTGTTCATGAATATTGTAATTCTTAAAAACAATTAATTGTAAATTTAATATAATTCTTTCAAAGTGTCAAAAGATACTGGGCTGCCTGGGCGGCTCAGTTGGTTGGGCGTCTACCTTTGGCTTAGGTCATGATCCCAGGGTCCTTGGGACCGAGTCCTGCATTGGGCTCCTTGCTCAGTGGGGAGCCTGCTTCTCCCTCTCCCTCTGTCTGCTTGTTCTCTCTCTCTCTCAAATAAATAAAATCTTTAAAAAGAAACAGTGTCAAAGAATATTAAAATTTGACCCCAGGAAACCTGCTTATAAACATGACAGTTCATGAATGGAATAATAGCAATAGCCAAAAACACACGGAAGATGTCCATTCTCACTAGGAAACTACCAAATAAGACAAGATTTTTTTTTTCAAATACTAAGTGATAAAGATTAAAAAGAATATTCAGCATTGTCAATGGTGTGGAAAAAGTGGCACCCTTATGTTCCTGGGAATATGAATAAATACAGTCATTCTAAAGGGGATTTTTTACAACATGAATGAAAACCCTTAATTTACTTTATTGTGTGATATAGCATTTCAACTTCTAGAAATGTATATAATGAAGAAATAATCGAATGTGTATGAAAATATTACCTCTAGAAATCTAGAGAAATGTAAATTTGACTTGCTACATACTATTAATTAAACATATATCCTTGTAATGTTCTTAGTGTATATTACTGATAGTTTGCAACTCTGTAAAATTAGAAGTAAATTTTTATATAATTGGTAAAGTAGTTTTTTTTAATTATCCAGTATAAAAAATAACCCTGAAAATCATGCTTTTTTTCCCCCCCGTAAGACATTTACCAGTTTTGTGTCTTAATATAGCTATCTCATTTAAACATTCCTTTTTTTCTGCCACTGAATATAAAATCTAGCTTTTTCTAGTTCCTTTGGAACTGGATTTGTTTCCCTGCTATGCTCTTATTAATGATTTAAATAAAAGTTTGTTGCATCTTCACCTCCCCCCACCAAAAAAACATTTAGAAGTAAGTTAAGTGATCATTGTGAGGTTTTTAGATCAAGTATGGCACATTAAAAAAAAATAAAATGAATAATAAAGTGAAGGGAACCTGCTGGCTGGCTCAGTTTGTAGAGCATGTGACTCTTGATCTCAGGGTCATGAGTTCAAGCTCCTCATTGGGCATGGAGCCTACTTAAAAAAGTAATACAATGAAAGAATATTAAAAACAGGATAATATTCATATGCAGTGTTAATGCACACTACAGAATAATACATAGACTGTGAAATATGGTTGCCAGGAAGATTGATTCAGTGTAACTTCTAGACACTTGGTACTACAAAATTGTGAATTACCTCTCTGATAGTCTTTTGAGTTGCTTAAAAAATAGTTGAAACTAAAAATGTTAACTTTTTGAATGTGTAGGAGTAAAAGAAAAGGCTAGCAAGAGAGGGAATGTTAGTGGTCATCCCAAGATGATGAGATAATGGGTGACTTTTATTTTCATTTGTACTTTGTATTAAGATTTCTGCAGTGAACATGTTCGTTTTTTCATAATTAGAAAATATTTAGGGGTGCCTGGGTGACTCAGTCAGTTAAGCATCTGCCTTTTTGGCTCAGGTCATGTTCCAGGACCCTAGGATGGAGCCCCACGTCAGGCTCCCTGCTCAGGGAGGAACCTGCTTCTCTCTCTCTCCCCTGCTTGTGCTCTCTCTGGCTCTTTCTCTCTCTCTCAAATAAATAAAATCTTTAAACAATATATTAAAATAAAATACCCAATGGAAAAACAAAGTCAAGTTTTGTCACGTGCCACAGAGATGAAAATATATTCATTGGAGCTCAATTGAGTTTTTAGCAAAAGCAGTTTAAATATAGTAGAAAAGAAAATAAGCCAAATTGCAACATAGTAAGTAAAGGGGATATGAGATAGTGACCCACTCAAGATCAGAGCTGTTCAATAGAAATAAAATGTGAGCCACATATGAATAATGTATTTTATTTAATGCAATGTATCCAAAATATCTTTGCAGTATATAATTAATAAAAAGTTATTAATGAAATACTGTACTTTTTTGTTACATCTTAATTCGGACTAGTCATATTTCAATTATTTAGTAAATGCATGTTAGTGGACACCACATTGCACAGCGAAAGTTGTTCATTAAGAAAGTAATTCAAGACTACCAGGTATTTACCCTAAAGATAGAAAGGTAGTGATCCTCAGGGGCACGTGCACCCGAATGTTTATAGCAGCATTGTCCACAATAGCCAAACTATGGAAAGAACCTAGATGTCCATCAACAGATGAATGGATAAAGAAGATATGGTGTATATATACAATGGAATACTATGCAGCCATCAAAAGAAACGAAATCTTGCCATTTGCAACGACGTGGTTGGAACTAGAGGGTATTATGCTAAGCAAAATAAGTCAGAGAAAGACAATTACATGATCTCTCTGATATGAGGAATTTGAGGGGCAGGGTGGGTAGTCGTGGGGGGTACGGAGGGAAAAACTGAAACAAGATGGGATCAGGACCATGAGAGACTCTTAATTTCACGAAACAAACAGGGTTACTAGGAGGTGGGAGGGTAGGGATAGGGTGGCTGAGTTATAGACATTGGGGAGGGTTTGTGCTATGGTGAGTGCTGTGAAAGGTGTAAACCTGATGATTCACAGACCTGTACCCCTAGGGCAAATAAAAAAAAGTAATGCAAGAGAGAGAATAGTTACCAGGGAAACATGAGAATCTTATGGTCCTTTGCCGTCCGTTATAGCAACAGAACCCTTGCTGGTGTAGTTTATTCCCTCTTTAAAAATGAAATATTATGTAATTTCAAAAGAACTATATGTAAATAATAGAGTAATATTATGTAATAGTAATATAAGAAATATTATATAAATAATAAATGAAAAATAAAACCCCCCTCATACCTTCCACTCTGCTTAAGAAATAGAATACCCTATGACCTGTGTGCCCTTCAGTTGGACTGTTAGATTGTTTTTTTTTTTAAACCTCCTGTAGGTTTTGGCAAGAATAGTCTGAGCCGTAGAGGAAGAGTAATGCCTGGAAAGAGACGTCCTTATGGAGTTATCACTGGCCTTGCAGCTAGGAAAGCAACTGGAATTCGAAAAGGAATTAGTCCTATGAATCGACCACCTCTAAGTGATAAGGTAGGATGATGGCTTAATCCTGCGTCAGATACCCTTTTCCTTTAGTTGTGCTAATATTTCTGTGAATAAGTACAATGTTTCCTTGAGAGAGTATTTTATTTGAATGAATGTTTTTATTTTTTTTAATGTAATGCTTGGATCTTATGTAAAAAAAATCATTGCCACTCATGAAGAATACCTGAATTTCCATGTTCTTATATAAAATTTATGTAAAATTTTATATAGGTTTCTGATTTCCTTTGTGTGTGTTTGTATACAGTTTTTAACAGGTTATTGAGATAAAATTTTATACTATAAAATTCATATTTTTAAGTGTACAATTCAGTGAATTTTAGAAATTTACAGGGTTGTACAATTTTCACAACAATCTAATCTTAAAACAGTTATGTCTCTCTAAAAAGAAATCTCATGTCCATTCATTGTCATACCTCATCATTTGCCTCAGGCAACCACTAATGTACTTTCTGTAGATTTTCTATAATTTGTCTTTACTGCACATTTCAAATAAATGGAATCATATGATAATATGTGGTCTGGCATTTAGTTATGCTGGTTTTGTTTTTTTTTTAAGGTTTTTATTTATTTATTTGACAGAGAGAGAGATCACAAGTAGGGAGAGAGGCAGGCAGAGGGAGAGGGTTCTAGAATCAGGCTCCCTGCTGAGCAGGGAGTCCGATGCGGGGCTCAATCCCAGGATCCTAAGATCATGATCTGAGCCGAAGGCAGAGGCTTTAACCCACTGAGCCACCCAGGTGCCCCTGGTTTTCTTTTTTTATTACTGAATAATATTCCATTATATGGATATACCATATTTTGTTTATTCATTCACCAGTCGCTGGACATTTCAGTTATTTCCAATTTTGGGGTATTATGAATAATTTTGCTGTGAACATAAGTATGACTGTATGGGCATATTTTTATTTTTTATTTTTTTATTTTTATTTTTCTGGGGTAGCTATCAATTTTTAATTAGACTACAATTGTTTACCCATTGTAAGTTAACTGCTTTTCAAATTTTAACTGAAGTTTTATTTACCTCTCAGTGAGTAATTTTTGAATTGGCTAAAGCATTCCTTCAGATAGTTTCACAAGTGGTTTTTCTAATGATTCTTTAGTAAGTCCGAGCCACCAAGGAATTCCATGTTCTATTCTATTTTTAAATTTTTTTGGTTTCTTTCATGCAGGTAACACATACTTGTAAAAAGAAAATTCAGGACTCCATTCTTTAAATTATCTTTAATGTGTATATTCTGGTTAAGAGCCATCCATAACTTTTCAATTCTGCTACCAATAATTGTTTTTGCCTCTAAAACTTTATCACAGAACTTACTGGTTGTTAAAAATTAGAAAACAGGAAAACATTAATGAGCTATGGATACTGGAAGGGAGGTTGGGTTTAACTGCTATCTAATTACTTGACCCAGTAAAAATATTAAATTACCACACGTGGTGGTCTTTTGACCATTTTGAAAATAGCGAAAATTGAAAATGTTAATTATAGAATGCTAAGAATGTACTGAATAGTAAGATCTATTCAAAGTTGAATGATTTTTGGCAAAGGTAAGTTTTGAGAAGTGATGTTTCTTAAAATTCTTTCCTCAACCTGAATGCAGATTAATAGTCTGATTAGGACAAAATGTAGTACTTGTGAGGCAGATTATTTTCCAGCAAATTAGAAACCTGTTTACATATAAATAAATCATTATCTTTTTCTATTCATTAAACAAGTTACCCTAATAACTTAATTGGCCTTGAATTCTTACATGTACTTAGGAATTTTACACCTTAAAAAAGTTCTGACTATAATTAGATGTTGTTACTCTATCTCTCATTTTCCATAGTTTATGTGAATTAGCGAGATTTTATTTCGATAAAAATACATTTTCTTACCTGTGAAGCAAAAGACTGATTGGGAAAGCTAGCATACCATTTATATAATTAGTATTTACTGAGAGCAAGTGGGTGTGCCAGCAGGGGAATGGTTGTCTCCAGGAATGAATATCTTTTTTTGTTTTTATGTTTTTTTGTTGTTGTTTAGAGTCAGTTTAAAATAACCTGTCAGGGGGCTCCTCGGTGGCTCAGTGGGTTAAGCTTCTGTCTTCAGCTCAGGTCATGATCTCAGGGTCCTGGGATCGAGCCCCACATCAGGCTTTCTGCTCAGTGGAGAGCCTGCTTCCTCCTCTCTCTGCCTACTTGTGATCTCTCTCTCTCTGTCAAATAAATAAATAAAATCTTTAAAAAAATAAAATAACCTGTCAGGTAAAAGTTGTGTTTAGGTTCTTTAAGGATTCTTCCAGTGACATGTATAATTTTGTCATTGTTGTCAGTTCTGTAACTTTTTTCTGTTAGATTCAGAATTTCCCAAAGCTTGAGAGTATATTATGTCATAGAACATGTAAGAAAAATTTTTTTTAATTTTAAAAATATTTTATTTATTTGAGGGAGAGAGAGAACATAAGCATTGAGGAGGGGCAGAGGGAGAGGGAGAAGCAGATTCCGCAATGAACAAGGAGCCTGATGCAGGGCTTGATCCAGGACCCCTGGGATCATGACCTGAGCTGAAGGCAGACACTTAACCGATTGAACTACCCAGGTGCCCCTGTTCTTTAGACCCTTTAACTTGACTTTGGTAATGGTAAACCATTTAGTACTTCTGTTAACTTAAAAAGTTGTGTTGCTGTTGAGTATATATAGCAGTTATTTTCCACTAATGGGTGGTTTTAATCATTTGATTTTAGCAACATTTAAAATAAATGTCTTCATACTATGGAATTCTACTTAGCAATAAAAAAGGAATAAATTAATACATATGACAGCATGGATACCCCTCAAAACATCATGCTAAGCACAGTACTATGTTCTGTGTGATTCCATTTATTTGAAATAGTAGAAAAGGCTAAATAAACTATAGTGACAGATCAGTCATTGCCTGGGGTGGGAGTAAGGTCAGGGACAGGAATTGACTGCAGAGGGGCACAAGGAAATGTTTTAGGAGGAGGACACTGTTCTGTATCTTGATTATGATGTGACTACATGATTATATGTAATTATTCAAATTCATCAAATTGTAAACCTAAAATTTTATTGAATGTAAATAATGCCTTAGTAAAATTGACATAAAATTTAAATACCTTAAAGTTTTTCCACTCAAGATATAATTTTTTGTTTTTAAGATTTTATTTATTTATTAGAGAGAGAGAGACAGTGAGAGAGGGAACCACAAGCAGGGGGAAAGAGAGAGGGAGAAGCAGGCTTCCTGTCGAGCAGGGTGCCCAATGCGGGGCTCAATCCCAGGATCCTGGGTTCATGCCTTGAGCCACCCAAGCGCCCCTCAAGATAAAATTTTTTATATCAAAATTATTGTGAAAGAAAAACTTACCTTTACACTTTTTTTTTATTTATTCATTTGAGAGAGAGAGAGAGCACAAGCAGGGGGAGAGAGAAAAGCAGACTCCCTGCTGAGCTGGGAGCCAGACAAGGGTCTTGATCCCAGGACCTGGAGATCATGATCTGAGCCGAAGGTAGACGCTCAACCGACTGAGCCACGCAGGCGCCTCCCCCCCTTTACACTTTAAAAAAACACATTTATACATATATACAAACTTTAGATCCATGGAATACATTCAGCGTGTATTAATGGATAGTTATATCTTAGTCTGTGTTTTCATCATTTAATTAATATGATTGAGTACTGACTATGTGCTAGATGTAAGGAATTCTGCAGTAACTCAATAGAAAAATCCCTTATGGAGAACGGAGATAAACATTAGATAAATTATCATACAGATAACTGTATGGTTATAACATGGCAAGTATTTTGAAGGGAAAAAACATGACAGCAGCTTAAGGGGAACTTACATTTACCCATAAAATGATACTTGGTGATATTATTAAAGACAATACAAAGCTTGAAATGGTTATTAGTTTAATTTCACCGTATTTCCCCTATACTCTTGATATTCTTTATTCCTGTTTTTACATTTAATTCTCCAAATGTTCATGAAAATGAAAACTTAAAATTTTCGTGTTTGTCAGTTGATGTTTTTGAAATACTTCTCATATGCTTAAGAAATATAAAGTAATATGGATTAAGTTTAAGATATGGTTTATATCGCCAAGAACTTTTGAAAAATCTTCATGGAAAATATGGAAATCTGAATTAGGCTTTAATGCTGGATTGAATTTATATATGTGAGGGAGAAAAAGTATACATTCCATATACTTATTTTCTTGATTCCTTTTTTACTCTGTAACTTCCTACTCAGACTTCTTTGCTGTCATAACCTCCTCTTTTTCTCACACATTTGTTTTGGAACTTGGCCCTCTTTTCCCATAATCAAAAACCATGTTTATATAAGTGATTCCCTAATTTACATTTCTGGCTTCCTGTTTTCTCTCTTGAGCTCCAGGGCCATGTTTCCACATAACCTTTGCTTCCCCCAGAATACCTAAGTGAACATACCCAAAATAGAAAAAAGGATTCTTCTTTTGGTGAAAGTATTTTAAGTATGGATGCGGTTGCTGTCTTTTCAGTCACTTAGACTGGAGATATTCAAGTCATTTTAGCTTCTCTAATGTACACATCTCAACAGTCTCTGTCCATTCTGCTTCAGAAATGTTTTTTGTAGTAGGGTGTATAGCAAAAAGCAATCTGATTAACATAGTTTTTTGCCTTCTGAAAGAATATAGAACGATATTTTCCAGCATTAAAAAGGAAGGCCAGCCTTCTGAGACAAAATGAAGTACAGAGAAAAGCAGTTGCGGTTCTCAAGAGACCTAACCAGTTAAATAGAAAGTAAGTACTCAAATATGGTAATACTATGTTATCCTGAAAAAATAAAGATAATACTTCTTGCATCTAAGTAATCAAATGAATATATTTGTAGTGGTCATTTTCAAGATAGGTATTTGGGATGTCTATCTGAACATCCAAAATGGAAGCATTCAGTAATGGCTTTCTTATTTCTTAGACCCTGTATTATTGATAAATTTAACAAATTGTAAACTTTTAAAAACATCACTCTGCTTCATTTTCTCTGTTTACACATGCAATAAAATTACAAAAGTTGATTATTAGGTAAGAACACCGGCAGAAATTATTCTGAAAGCTAAAATTGCTTTTCTGTCTTAATTACTCTTAATAGAATAGTGTATTTGTCAAAAAACCAAACTACAAAGAATTGTGCACGAATGTTTCGTAAGCTGAATTTTTTTTTTTAAGTAATCTCTGTGTGTAACATGGGGCTCTCAATCACAACCCCAGGATCAAGAGTTACATGCTCTATTGAGCCAGCCAGGCACTCCATAGCTGAGATTTATTTTTATGTTAAATTGAAAGCATAACAGTAACTTAAAAATTATGACGTATTGTTATGGCATTCTTTTTTCTGTAAGGATAAAATGGGCAGAAAGGAAGGTGATAAATGGCTAAGTGTCTATATTATTTTAGTTTCAAATACCATTTATTCATCTCTTGTGGAAGATCATTCAAAAATAAAAAGTCTGAAATGAATTTTTTGTAAAATGAAATGGCTGGAGTTGCAGTTTTACTTAACTATGGTCTTTTTTTCTTTTGGGAATCATTTGGTGTAGTACATTTTGGAAAATGGGGACTTCTCAAGTAAGAACTTGTCCATTACATGAGGCATTAATGACCCATGTTAATTGAGCTACCTAGGAAAATTTGAGTCTCTCTAAGGTTGGAGGTAAGATTAGGCAGTCTGTTAAGTGTTTGTTTATAAAAAATAAATACCTAGATAAATATGAAAAATTTGTTTTCTCATATTTTACTGACTTCATATAGAAATTAGAAGGGAATTGGTGAAAGTCAAGTCAGACTTGAGGAAGCAGTGGAAGACTAAGTTTATATGATTTATATTAATATATAAAGGTTTCTGAGTGAGAATGGAAGAGAAAACTATAGATGTTATTTTTTAAGATTTTCTCTTTACTTCCGGGTTTTAGCAGTTTGACTATGACATTCCTAGCTGTGATTTTCTTTTTACTAATCCTGTAAATAAATCTGTACATATGTTTTTCAAAAAATTTAGGAAATAGCATTAAAATGTTATTTTTAATGTCTTCAGAAGAGATATTCTGTGTTGGAATATTCAGAATTAACTAGGTTCTGTAGCATGCTACAGAAAGATATTTACAAATTGAATCTCAGTAGCTTTGTGTAAATAAGAAAATAATTCAGGGTCTTTATGTTTAGTGTACCTCAAATGTCCAGCCTATGAATTTAACTATTTTTGCTTATTTTTTCTCAGGATGTTTGAAAGTTGTTAAATGGCTGAGACTATTCACAATATGTGTTTTTTTATTGCAGAAATAACATTCCAGCCAATTTTACCAGGAGTGGAAATAAATTAAATCATCAGAAAGATACTCGTCAGGCAACTTTTCTTTTCAGAAGAGGCCTAAAGGTATAAAAAAACCCTTGTTGGTGGTTTCTTGTTACTCAAAGGATCTTAAACAGATATCTACCTTTAGTAGTAATTCTCAATCATAGGCATGGCCCATGGTTGAGGTAGGGGTTGGGTTTGGGATATGGAGACCGTGACATTAGATTAGTTCTTTTATTTTTTCTGTTCTCTCTCCTGTTGTCCTCAGTAGCAACATCTTAGGAGTTTAATGTGCCACTTAGGTATAAATTTGTTTTACCACTTGTTCTGATACAGGAACCCCAACAAAGAGGTATTGCCAGAATAGTCACATGCCTCTCTTGCATTCATACACACACCACTCGGGGTTATAAAGTTACAGAGCAGGATCGCTTTTTGGATTCAAATCCTCTGCTTTGTGTGGGATCTACTGCTTTTTTTTTCCCTTCAGGTTCAGGCCCAGTTGAACACAGAACAACTGCTAGACGATGTAGTAGCAAAGAGAACTCGTCAGTAAGTTTCAATTTGTTTTTCAAGATGTCATTTCAAAATTCCCAGAATATTAGCGACCCAGATTACCATGTGCTCTGGTCCAGAAGGAATTAAAATGAGACTGAAAGTATATTAATCCTTGACCTGAAATAGATGAATCCATTTTGTTTTTTGTTTATTTCCCCAAAAGCCTTTCGGATTTTCACGTTTGTGTTACAAGTTTTAGCAATAAAATACATCTCTTTATTTAAAAAAAAATTAATGGCCTATCCCATTTTAATGAAATAGATATTTTTTTGTAATTGCTTTTATGTAAGTGAACCTATTCAGGGAATAAATATAAAAAAATCCAATAGAGCTTTTAAAAAACTTGTAAACCGGGCGCCTGGGTGGCTCAGTGGGTTAATGCCTCTGCTTTCGGCTCAGGTCATGATCTCAGGGTCCTGGGATCAAGGCCCGCATCGGGCTCCCTGCTCAGCGGGGAGCCTGCTTCCCCCTCTCTCTCTCTGCCTGCCTCTCTGCTTCCTTGTGATCTCTCTCCCTCTGTGAAATAAATAAAATAAAATCTATTAAAAAAAAACAAAAACAAAAAAACTTGTAAACCTAAAACAAACAACCAAAAAACTTGTAAACCTTTAATTTTATAATAGAATGTTTTTCCTCCTCACATACTTTTTTCTCCCCTAACCCCATAAAAATTTTTTTTAAATACATCTTTTGTCTGTTAGAATTGCACTTCCAACATGTGAGTTACAACATTCTAATTCTATTGATATGATCAGGTTTTAAGATTAAATTATTTAAAACTATGGCTACTTTTTGGAAAACAAAGCATATAAAACAAGGTGTTGGTCCAGATGTGATGCCAGCTATAATTGAGCAGAGTGTAAGAAAAGAAACTATTTGAACTTGATGTTGACAATAATCTTTTGCATGGGAGTTTTGACATGGGAAACCATAAGGAAAGAAATAATCATAAGCTATTTGCTTTCTGCAATGAACAATGTTTATGTAATTGTAGTAATATGAATGCTGTTTGTCTTGAACTTTTGAGAATCAACCTACAGGGGAAAAACACATAATACTTTATTTTGTTACAATATGGTAGAAGTGTCAGATTTTGAGTAACATGAATACAAAAGTAGAGCTGATTTAAAAAAGGGAGGTACAAAGTGGGAGAAGAGGAAAGGAAGAGTAGAGGTACTACTGTCCTTTCATACAAAGTTGGGAGGGGATGGTGTTGAGAGAGATTGAAAGAAAGATTTAAGAGACTGAAAGAGATTTAAGTATATTTGAAGTTATAATGGAAGTAAAATAATGATATATAGATATCAAAATCTTCAGGGGGAGGTAGGAAAACTAGAGGATAGTATGATAAGCTAAAAAGTTAGCAGAATATTATTATGTACCTATCTTGTATAGTAAACTGGAGGTAACTAGCAAGCAGTAAGAATAGGAAAGGTTAAAATTGCTGCCACTGGGGAGCAGGAAGGAGGGTGAGAAAACTGGGAACTGTTACTTTTCATTAGAAGCCTTTCTGTATTTAATTTAATGTACGTATATTTGTTACACTGAAAAATACTTAATAATTTTAAGTATCTAGTTCCTGTACCCAAGATGCTGATTAATTTTATGGGGCTTAGTATTTTTTAAAAGCTAAGAAAAAGTTATGGCTAGTTTAAAATGTATGTTTCTGTATGAAATACACTAGAGGTTTTATAAACTTCTATATCAATGAATTTTTTGGTTTTTTGAAACTAGATGGCGGACTTCCACCACAAATGGAGGAATTTTGACTGTTTCTATTGACAATCCTGGAGCGGTGCAGTGTCCAGTGTAAGTCCTCTTTTAATTGTGCAGAAATTATAACCTCTCGGTGAAATAGGTAGTAGAAAAACATTGGACTTCTGCTCATGATGTCCAAGTTAAGATAAATTGAGACAAAGATAAAAGTAATACTTGTAGTACAAGGTGGAAATAGTGTATTATAAAGTTAAAGCTCTTGATTCCTGGTTCTATAGTCTCAGAGTAGCCACTTTTAACAGTTTCATGTTTTTATTTTTTAAAAATTGGTGCATGTATTCTAAGTAGTATATACATTTCTTTTTTATGTATAATGATAAATGAGGGAATGTATATACTTGCTCCTTTCTCCCCCCCCCCAAGTACATTTTGGACGCCTTTACTTTTCAGTAGCTATAGATCTGCCTTCTTTTAAAGGCTTCCTTGTGTGTGCTTTTATCTGGATGACCTTAATTTAGTTAACCATCCCATTATGTTTATTACATTATGAACTTTCTAGGTTTGTGTAATATTTGATCTCTTCAGCCATTTTAATAAATGAGGAAACGGGGGATGAGTCCCCAATCGTTCCAAATTGTTGAGAAGTTTATAGTTCTACTTAAAGAGGTATTCTATGAGTGATTATAAATTTTAGTCTCTAGATTAGTCAAGAACTAAATACAGTAGTACCCCCTTGTCTGTGATTTAACTTTTCATGGTTTCACTTACCCAGTCAACCATGCTCTGAAAACAGATTTTCCTCCTTCTGATGTATTTTCAGAAGGTTATTAGTAGCTCAACAACTACAGCACAATTCCTACATCATTCACCTCACTTCATCTCATCATGTAGGCATTTTATCATTTCACATGGTGAGTACAATAACATATTTTGAGAGAGGAGGGGAAAGAGATCACATTCACATAACTTTTATTACAGTATATTGCCATAGTTCTGTTTTACTGTTATTGTTAATCTCACACCATTTCTAATTTATAAATTAAGCTTTGTCATTGGTATGTATGTATAGTAAAAAACATACAGTATGCGTAGGGGTTCAGTGCTATCTGCAGTTTCAGGTATCTACTGGTGGGGGTGGGGACAGTCCAGGAATGTATACTCTATGGATAAGGGGAGACTGTTGTACTTTTTTGAGAACACAGAATAACCCTATACATTGGAACATGTGTACAAATCAAGATGTCTTATGTACCAAATGATTTATTTTTCTTTTGATTAAGTTTATCTGATTTCATATTAATTTTTTTCTAACAGAACTCAGAAACCACGGTTAACTCGTACTGCTGTACCCTCATTCTTGACAAAACGGGAACAATCTGATGTAAAGAAAGTTCCTAAAGGTGTCCCCCTACAATTTGACATAAATAGTGTTGGAAAACAGGTAAAAAATTTTTTGTATTTCTGTGGGCCATTCATTGAGAATATTTTAATTAATTTAAAAAGTGTATAATGAATTAAATAGGGTGTCTTAAGTCTCCTCAACCCTGGGAAGCCACTGATGGATTACTTTGGTTTTTTTTTTAATTTGATTTTTTAAAATTTTAATTTATTTTTTATTTATTTGTGTGAGAGAGAGAGAGCACGCGTGCGCTCAAGTTGGGGTGAGAGGCAGAGAGAGAAGCAGGCTCCCTGCTGAGCAAGGGGCCCAATGTGGGGTTCAATCGCAGAACCATGGGATCATGACCTGAGCCGAAGGCAGATGCTTAAAGGACTGAGCCACCCAGGCTTCCCTACTTTCTGCTTCCATAGATAAGTCTATTGTGGATATTTCATAGGAATAGAATCATACAATATGTGGTATTTTGTGACTGACTTCTTTTACTTAGCATAGTATTTTCATGTTTCATCTGTAAGGTATGATCTTTTTATTGCTGAATAATGTTCTGTCATATAGATATGCAGTATTTAATTTTTCATTCATCAGTTGATAGACACTTGTGCTGTTTCCATTCTGTGACTGTTGTGAATAATGCTCATCTGCACATTCATGTACATGTCTTCTGGTTAAGTAGGTGTTTCCATTTCCCCTGGATTAAAAGCTACAAGTGGAGTTACTAGGTCCTATCATTTATGAACTGCCAGACTTGTTTTCCAAATTGGCTGCACTGTTTACATTCCTTCCAGCATGTATGAGTGTTCTAAATTTTTCCACATTCTCATCTATACTTGTTATTACCTGTTATTTGATTATTCCAAGTGCTTGTGAGGTGGTATATCTCACCGTGGTTTTGACGGTTTTTATATTATAGTCAACTTTGTGTCTTGTGATCTTGCTAAAATCCACTTAACTACTTAATCAGTTTTGTAGATTACTTAGGATTTTCTTTGTAAATAATCATGTCATCCTCCAAGTTCCTTTCCAATCTTTAACCCTTTTCTTTTTCTTCTTTATTGTGATGGCTAGAACCTTCAGTACAGTGTGGAATAAAAGTGGTGAAAGCATGGTTTGCTTGCCTTGTTTCCACACATGAGGAGAAAGCATTAAATATTTCACCATTGAGTATTATGTTAGCAGGTTTTTAGTAGATTCTTTTTCTCAGGTTCAGGGAGTTCCCTTTATTCATACTTGACTGAGAATTTTTATCATGGATGGATGTTGGATTTTGTCAAATGCTTTTTTTTAGTATCCATTGATGTAAGAATGTGTGGAATTGAAAATACAGAGTGTGGACAGAAGTTTGACCAAATTTGTTTTATTTTGTCATGGTTACTTCTCTTTCAGAAATGGTGACATATAATTTGGTTGTACTTTCTGTTGTTAATCAAAAATCAGATATTGATTTGAGTTTGATTTGAATTTCTGTGATGAACTCACAGAAATCCAAAACTCGTAGAAATTCAAGAAAATATGTTTCGGGGACACCTGGGTGGTTCAGTCAGTTAAGCATTTGGCTCAGGTCATAATCCCAGGGTCCTGGGATCGAGTCCCACATCGTGCTCATTGCTCAGCAGGGAGCCTGCTTCTCCCTTTGCCTGCTGCTCCCCCCCCTGCTTGTGCGCACACTTGCACTTTTTCTCTCCCTCTCTCTTCTCTGACAAATAAAATCTTTAAAAAAAAGGAAGTATGTTTCAAATATTCACAAGTGGATTATGTCTATTGTTTATCAGAGACATAACTAGAATTTGTGGCAGTGTGTGTAAAGCCTAAAAATAATTCAGATAGAGAAACTCTTGGATGTATGACTTGTGGGCACTATAGTAATGTGTTTTATATAATGTATAATGTAGGCATTTATAGTGGTTAGGAGATAGAGATTATGAGTCAGATCACCAGGTTGAAATTCTGGAGCTGCAAGTAGGCAAGTTAACTTCTCTAAACTTCACTGAATTCACCTATTTCATATGGTTTTTGTTAGAGTTAAATGAGTTTGTATCCATAAATATTTAGGAAATGTTAGTTGTTACTGCTTTGAATTACCGTTATGATCACATTATTGTTCTTAAGCAAATATAGGTAACGGTCAAGTTGTTAATTTTTTTGTTTTGTTTTCTCTAGACAGGGATGACTTTGAATGAGCGATTTGGGATCCTGAAGGAACAAAGAGCCACTCTCACGTTCAACAAAGGAGGAAGCCGTTTTGTAACTGTGGGATAGATCCATGTCAGAGGGACTTTTGAGTGATGACTCTGTTTTAAAAGTTGAATTGCTTGAAGAGTTCATCACAGAAATTCAAGAAACTTTATTTCAAAATATTCACAAGGCTAAATAATTCTTATTTTTATTTTTGAAGTGTTTTTTTTTTTAACATGTATAAATAACGCCCTGAAAGAATAACAGGGAATATACCTATCTGTTCTTAAGATTTCATGGTTGGCCCCGACAGAACAATTCTCTATTTGACTTCTTTAGTTCCTCATGAAGCAGAAGACAGAAAGATAGAAATTGATTATTTTTATGATAGTGATATTTAGGATCTCATCACTTTTGTCCATTTTTTACACTTTGCCATGATAAATCTTGGTCTTCAGAGATATGAGTAGTTCCCTTTGTTGCTGTCACCTACCCTTTAATAGTGTTGATGTAATAAGTGCAGTTGACTTTTCTTCATTAGAGATATTAAAAAAAAAATCACTAGAATTCCAGTTTTGAGTTTTAAGATTTTGGGGAATATCTGGAATTTGGGTTACTTTTCAGATATTAGGTTAATCCTTCAGAGTTGTTAATCTTTAATACCAAACTTTTAACAAGAAATGTGACTCTAGGCATTAGTCTTTGTTTAAAATGTTGATATTTAAAGGCTATAAATAAATGTGTATTTACAAAATTATCTTGGAAGAGAAGGTCCAATGTATAAGCCTGACAGTTGTGTTTAGAAAATGAAGAAAGCAGGGGAGGAAGTAGCAGGTTGAAGACAGGAAACTGAGGTGAAAAACTTCAAAACCCGGGGACATGGATGTACTGTTTGAATTTAATGTAGTCTTGAATCTAGTGTCCATGAAGAATTCTTCAAATGATATTTAGAAGAATTAAAATTATCAAAATGGATTGAGTCCCTTAGATACTTTGATGGTAAAATCAATAGCCATAAAGTCCTAGACTTCTTAGTCAAAAAGTTAAATTTTATAAGCTTTTTAAGCTTGCTAATTACACAGTATGCAGTTTCAAAATCAAAAACATACTGTGTAAGTCACAAAGAAAAAAATCAAAATGGTAATAGAGTAACCTTGTTTTATACCTTTCTTGTATAAAGTTCAGGCATTTCTGGTGAGAGGGGTTTTTTTCTCTCCTATACTCTAGAGTGTTGTGCCAAGCTAGTGCTGAAAGTCCTCAGATGGTTGTATACTATAAGTTACAGTATAATGCTAAAATGCAGCGACATAGTCCAGCTACAAGTTCAGTCATTTTGAAGCTTAACCTTTTGGTTTGCTATAATGTTAAAACCTCTAAGTAGGTGTTAGTTTCCCTAGAGTATATTGGTGTTGATTTTCCCTGTAAAACAAAACAAAACATTAAGTTATCACTCTTGCCTACCTTGCATTGTATATTAGATGTCACTGTTTTCTCTCATGCTCCTTGAGTTACTTGGTTTATGCTAGCCACGGAAAAGTATCAATAACAGTTTCATGCTTATACCAAAGAATTAAATCTGATCCTTTATATCTGGTATTTTGCCAGTTAAGTCTACTGATAAGGGATTATTGGAAGCCAGTCACACAATTTGAAAATAAACTCTAGTCTCCTTAGGCCAAGGACTCATTGCAAAACATTTTTGCAAGTACAAATGCTTAGATTTCATCCATTAACAGTCCATTTTATTTTAGACTGGTTTAGAATTACTGGTAGCTTATTTTAAAGCAAAGGAAAAACAACTGAGCACAAATTTGCTGTCTTTAGAACAGTTTGTGAAAATATGATATAAAGATGCTTTCATTTTTTTAATTTTAAATATTGTACAGAGCTATTATTAATGCCATTTTTCTTAAACCTTAAAAATTGTCCCAAATATTGACATTAATTGCATCAAGCAAAGTGTCTTTGGTATATTAAACTTTTGCTCTTTGTGCATCTCTAATTTCATTTTCTTTTTAAATATAAAATTTTGCCTTTGTTATAACTAAATTAAAATTCTTGAGTGCTAACATGTATATAAACAAAAGAATATGCTTTATTGGAGGAAAATTTTCTTTCTTGGAATGTGGTTATAGTCATCCTTTTTCAGTTCTTAAATTTTTTTTTTAAAACAGGATACAACTTAAAATTTCCTTTGCATCAGGGTGTATGCAAAACATTGATGCAGTGCATCACAAAATGAAAGTTTGTATTTAATGAGGAGATGCTTTACACTGTACTTTTTGGTGTTTTTTGGAAAAGTTACAAATTTAGATCTATTCTGAAGCTGTTCATTTTTAACAAATAAAATGTTACAGGTCTCACATTTATTCTTAGCTTTAAAGATTGAGTTGTGGTTTTTAGATTGTTCCATGTTACAAAGGAGTTTGTAGTGATTATATTTATAATTTTTAGGGTTTGAAAACTACCAGTTAAATTGTTAAGTCAGTCTAGACTCATATTCTAACTGCCTTTGACCATTTCATTCGTAAGCTCCAAACAGACAGTAAGCCAGGAGGAGTTTAAAGAATCAAATTTACTTAGAATGCAGAATTTCAAGCTAGATAAACCTTTCAAGATCATCCATTTCAACTTCTCTGTCTATATCTTAGTTAAGTGAGGCTCAGCTTTTCAAGAATTGTATCTGGCAGAGTCACTTTTTGAGCTCAGGTCTTTTAATTCTTACTTCATAATAAACTGCTTCTGTGACTTGAAAACCCATAGAAAGTAGTGGAATGATGTTTGGCTGTCAGATAGCATTTGTAGCATGGTAAGTAAATCTACCATGATTATTGAGACTTCATTACTTTGGTATTAAAGTTACGTAGATGTCTTAGAAAAGGCCAGTGTTCCTAATTAGATGTTATGTGTTTTTTTCTAATAGGCATAAATTTCACAATTTAAATTACAAACACATCATAAAATACTTTTAAGTTTGAAGAAACTTGTAGGCTGCATTGCCCAGTGATAATTTTTTGTTCAAATAAATATGTATATCGTGTTTTACTGTCAGCCTTATAATTCACACAGTATACACAGTTTCAGGATAACTTTTAATTTTTATTTTTTATTTCAATCACCCAGTACTCATCATGACAAGTGCCCTCCTTAATCTCCATCACCTGTTTCACCCATCCCTCCACCCATCTTCCCTGTGGTAACCATTTCTTTATAGTTAAGAGTCTGTTTCTTGGTTTGTCTCTCTCTTTTCCCTTTGCTCCTTTTTTTGTTTCTTAATGTATCGGGGTAATTTTGGTCCTGATTTAGATTTACTACTACTATAAAGAGGTAAGAGTGAGACAAAAATAGCAGACTTTGGACTACAAAGAATGAAAACCATACATTCTGAATACAGGCAGTATCAGGGCAGAAAATGATTTCTTCATTTCTGATTTTTGAACTTGTATCAGAATTCTATTGTCACTGTCTATTAAGTGATTTAAGCTTCCTTTTTTTTAAGATTTTATTTATTTATTTGACACAGAGCGAGAGAGATTACAAGTAGGCAGAGAGGCAGGCAGAGAGAGAGGAGGAAGCAGGCTCCCCATGAAGCAGGGAGCCCTATGCGCCCAGCAGGGAGAACGATCCCAGGACGCTGAGATCATGACCTGAGCGGAAGGCAGAGGCTTTAACCCAGTGAGCCACCCAGGTGCCCTAAGCTTCTTTTTAAAGACAGTTTTTACATAGATCACTTTGAAGTTATTCCCTTTTAAAAGTGATAACAATAAAACCCCAAGCATTTACAACAGGAATTTTACACTATTGTGTGGGCCATTAGTAGGGATTTAAAGATTTTCTTATAAATCGTTGACTTCTAACACCTTATTTCCCTGCATTATGTCACTTCTGTCAAATCTGTTACCAAAAAGCTTGATGAAACCAGGAAGTAATACCATGCTGGAGCTGAAATTCTTTGTTCTGAGCTGTATTTTGGATGAGGTCTACTGATGTTAAAAGATGAATAGGAAATTATTTCCCTAGTGTGTATGTGTCTGATTTCTACTTCTATTTCCACTTTCCTTTAATGAGAAGAAAATCATATTATCTAAATTTTCTAGTATAAAAATTTAAAAAGTCAGTTATTAGCACTGCTTATTAAAGGAATCAGAATGGGAAGAACCAGACATTTATTAAATGTATTCAGCAAGCCAGTTTCTGTGCTTTACATTTGAAGAGGGTAAGATTGGTAAAGATTTTAATCCCACTACTTTGAGTTTATAAAAATGGAGTCTTAAAGGAGTGACCACAACATATTCCTAGTACATAGTGGAAGGGGGAAAGGACTTTATTTCTGCATGAGGTAGTGAGATACAGAACTGGAAAACTCGAGATTTGAGTGAAACTATTGCCCCTGGTATTCATTCAATGAGTTAACTTGCAGAGAATCAGGAAGTTCTCTATATCAATTCCTAACATTCATTAACCCTCACTGCCTATTTTTTTCAGCTCCTGCTTCCAAACCACAGAGCAGCTATAGAATAAGTTATAGGCCCCTGTAGCCCTTTTTGCTCATAGCCTTTTTGCAACTGTTTCTAATCCCTTTATTCATCACTAGACACTATGGTGAAATCCTCACAGTGATTCCATTTCCTGTATCTCATTCTCACAAGGCGATCTTCTCACTTGTTTTATGGGGAAGACTGAAGGAGTAGGATGAGAATTCATTCCCTCATATTCTACCTTTGTAGATGAGAGCTGAAATCCTTAGATGTCTTAAAAATTAACACCTTGATCTACTTTTCTTCCAGCCTCTCTTTTACCTTGGACTTGTTCTCATGGTATGTATAGCATCTTCATTTCTCCTCCTATCCACAGGCTTTTCTTTTGGACTTCAAATACCTATAGATTTATCTACCCTGTTCTAAAAAAAAAATTGCTTTTCTCTCTAACCAAGCCACCATTTTCATAGTAATACATAACCTCTGCTGTGTTAGTACATAACTCATCTCTGCTTCCATTCGTCCTCAGCTCCTATTAAAATACTCAGTTCTGGGGTATGGAAGGTAATTACAGAGTTTAACATATTAATGACCTTAAAATCCAGTTTAATAGACAAAGTAATGTCAATCTATAAACTTGGTCAGAAGTTCGGAGACCAGGATTAGCATGGTATGTTGCAATTATGAGATACTTGTATAGGTAGGTATGAAAATGAAGCCATATTACAGAGAATTTGTTCGAAGAATTTAGTGTAAATGTGGAAGGTAATAGGTAATCACGTTCAGATGACAATGTTGCATTTTATAAAGATCTAGTAAGTTTAGCATTGTAGCATTAATATGGAATATATGATTATGCTTTTAGTCACTGTAATTGAAACGTTTTTTGAAGTTGAAATATTTCTTTAAAAAATACAAAATGGGGTCCTGCTCTTAAATATGTTAAATCTAAGAAGAACAAAACGTTTAGAAAGATCAGAATGACAAAAAATGATTTATATATTGGATAAATGTTTTTTCAGCTGACACATCACTTACAATTGCAGCAACCCGTGGTCACGACAGATGTTGATAATTGGTCATGGAACTTACTGCTGAAGAACCTCGAATGTAGTATTAAGAGTTCATAGAACTCTGAGCAACTGTTACTAATCAACTTTGTCACTAAGATTAAATATTTTTACAATCTCTTCCATCTAGGAGTTGGGGAAAGTGCTAATCAAAGTTTCATTGAAGAGTTGAACTTTGAATGATAGGATCTCCAGGCCTGTTTTCTTTTGCTGGCTCATGAACTTTTTGGCTTTGGCTTTAATTGTTTTCTACATGGACAATTATAAATCATACCTGGGTGTGTTCAGGTTGATACTTCTCCCAATCTGGAATATTGCTCTCACTTTCCTGCTATTGCCTATTTCATAGTCCTCCAGATTTTACTCAAAAGCATTCATCCATAATACAGATTCCTTTTCTTTGAATTCTGATAGCTTAACCCCACTACCTCTACTTAGCCTTTTGTATTGTTTTATTCTGTAATTGGTATATTTGTCTGATTTTTAGACTGTAATCTAGGAAAAGGGCCCTGACAGCCTCTTTTATTTCCCACAAATATTAGTTGGTTGATTGTAGGGGAATTTACATCATGTAGCAGGAATGGCTTAATTGTGTAAAAGAATATGCTGGAGACTGGTTGCAATGTAAATGAGACCTAATTGGTTTAAAATGAAGAAGTAGTTAACAATTTTTCAGTAACAGTGATTTTGTTTTTTATCATTTCTTCCATTCTATTTCTAATTCCCACATTTATAGTCATATTTTCTTTTCCTCAATTTTGGTTCCAGACAAAAATTTTAGGCTTTAATGCCATTCATCCCGATTTGTTCAATAAAATCTTGCCTAAAGGACAAATACTATTTAAAATGTTTGTTTTATTTTTGTTAAGATCTATTTTATAAAAGGGAAGGAGGACCCAAAACATATAACCCTTTCAATGATCATGAGTTTGGTAGCCAGGATAGCACTTATTTTTCCTTGACAGTAATAGTTAATAAATCCACGTCTCCATCTAGATCACTTGGTGTATAGACTGACAGCAGTTGGGAAAACGTTTTATAGGTCATATCCCAGGGTGCCCTCCTCTCACTGCGTACGTTTCTGGTAGCAGCAGTGTTGAGAAGCCTTAATTTAACGATTAATCTAATCCTCCGATATTGAGGGAGGAAGGCAGAGAAGTTTCTGTGAGGAGAGTTTTCTGAAAGATATTTTCGTAGAGGCATGTTAAAAATACTACTGGGAGTCTAGAGGAGGGGTCTGCTCCAGATACGTGAGTTCCGTTTTAATTTTCCTTGAAAACCTCGAGGTGGGCGGAGGCAAGTGCCTGGAAGTGCGGAGGGGCACTGCAGCCCTGCCCATCAAGAGAACCGTCCGGGGTCTGTTTGCCCCTTTCCCCGCCCACCCATCAGTTCTGGCAGCGCATGCGCCGAGCCGTGGGCTGGAGAGTTGTCGGCTGGAAATGGCGGCCGCGGGCTTGGTTGCTGTGGCCACGGCTGCAGAGTACTCTGGCCCAGTAGCATCGGGAGGTAACCTCTCCGGTGTTAACTGCGGCCCAAGCTCCGGGACAGGCCCTGGTCCTGGCCCGGGTTCGTGGAGCCGCTCCCTCGATCGAGCGCTGGAGGAGGCGGCAGTGACCGGGGTGCTGAGCCTGAGCGGCCGGAAACTGAGGGAGTTTCCCCGGGGAGCGGCCAACCACGACCTGACGGACACCACCCGGGCGGGTGAGTGGGACATGGGGCATCCCTGCCAACGAGGGGCCTGGGGCGCGGCGGAAGGCCGCTCCAGACGGTGGGAGGACTCGGAGGTAGTTAGAGCAGCCGGTCCCATAGCGCCTGGTTGGGACCCGGGTAACGGGGAGAAGTCGACTGCCCCAAACGGGTCAGTCCCCCGGGCCTGCGGGCCAGACCCCGAGCCTGGGGCAAGGCGGCTGACTGCAGCATCTCTTGGGGAAGAGGACCGTAGGGATAGATGGGTAGTGTTCTACTCTCCTAGAAAATTAACTTCTGACACTGCCGAGGTAGACCCTTGCCCCGCCCCGGTTTCTGCAGGCCCTTTCAGATCTGGGATGCCAACTTGACTTTGCTAAGATTCGGGATTGTAGCTCTCGCTTAATAGATCAGAGCAGCATTGGTCTCTGCGTTGTCGGGGAAGCATTGATCTGAGCACTGACGTTTCTTCGAGCGTTGTTTTTAATGTGAACCCTAGGCTGTAACTTTTCTTTCTCTTTTATCTAGTTGACTTAGGAGAGTTACTTGTGAAAATAACTAAAGCCAACCTTCAGACTCCCATTACTTTTCTCTCTCCTTATGCCCTCCCAGAAAAGTTGAGAAGAAAAGATACATATATTGCCTACCGTATCTGTATTTAATGCTTTATAAAAATGAACATTATTTTGTTTTATGCATATTTTTGAACACAGGAAAGGTAATAAGGAATTGGGTATTATTTGGTTTTCTTAGTTGTAGAGAACAATGGTGACTGAGGCGTTCAACATAATGTTTTTCTTGTGTTTAAAATATAGCTTCCTCAGGGAGTAGATTAAAAACTCAGTCTATTCATGTTTAACACAAAGGAGGGAAAAAAATTCCTTATACAGGTTTGTATAGTGTGATGTAGCTAAGTATTTGATTTTGATATAGTGGTTTTTTGCAATGAAAGAATGTATAGTACTTTGTGTTTTACATTTATTCTGTTTTACTTTATTTTAAAATTCAATTTAATAATTTTCTAAGTGCAGTCGCTAAAGATTGATGAGTATTACATATGACTCACTCGTGTTAGAAAAATAAACGGGGGCGCCTGGGTGGCTCAGTGGGTTAAAGCCGCTGCCTTCGGCTCAGGTCATGATCCCAGGGTCCTGGGATCGAGGCCCACATCGGGCTCTCTGCTCAGCAGGGAGCCTGCTTCCTCCTCTCTCCTCTCTCTCTGCCTGCCTCTCTGCCTACTTGTAATCTCTCTCTCTGTGTCAAATGAATAAATAAAATCTTAAAAAAAAAAAAAAAAAAAAAAAAAAAAAAAAAAAAAAAGAAAAATAAACGGAACTGTTAAACTACTTCAAAAAACTTCTTTCCAGCGAAACTTTCATTCTAGTGTAAAATGGAAGAAATTAAATGTCTAATTATTTAATCTCTTTTTGGAAGCAGTTGTACTGAAGATAGTTTGTATTTTTTAGTGAATGTTATAAAAGTTAAACTTTCTTGCCAAGGTAAATATGAACAGCCATGTGCCTTTTGCATGTTCTGATAGCAACATCTAAAATTGTCAGTCATGCCCCAGATTTCCTGATTCTGTTCAGGAGATGGCTATATGGCATATGATTGTTCAGGAGATGGGTAATATAGTGATTTTATATTGGTGTGAGTCATTTCAGTATTACTACATTAAGCCTGAAGCTAAAGAACAAGTTGATTACAGGAGTTTATCTGGTTCATTATCTCACCCACTTTTAAATAGTTCTAGGACTAACATGTTTTGCTTTTAAGAAATACTTTATTTTAAAAAATACTTTATTAACTAACAAAGAAAACCCAAAGCTATTTATGAAGAAAAATAGCTAATCCCAATGAATTTTTCCCTTACTGTGCTCTAGATTACTTTATTTTAAAAAATTTTTTATTCTTTATTTTTGGAGAGGGAGAGGAGTAGAGGGAGGAGAGAGAGCATCTTAAGCAGTGTCCACACCCAGCGAGGAGCTGATGGGCTCGATCTCACAACCCTGAGATCATGACCCGAGCTGAAATCAAGAATTGGTTGCTTAAGTGACTGAGCTACCCAGGCGCCCCTTAAATGTTTTATTTTTAAATAATCTCTACACCCAGTGTGGCCTCAAACTCACAACCTTGAGATCGAGTCACACGCTCTTCTGACTGAGCCACCCAGGTGCCCCTCTGAATCATTTTAAACTGATAATTTAATGTGGATATCATCATTTATTGAGTATACAGTGTTTGCTATTCATTGTTAGGTGTTTTAAAATACATTGCCTTGTTAAATGCTTAAAACAACCAATGGACTAAGCATTATTACCCCCACTTTACATACGAAGAGTTACTGGGAATTTACAGATGAGGAATCACTCAGAGTAGGTCATATAACTAGTATTAGTGGTAGAATTCCAGCCCAAGTCCATCTGACTCTTTCTCTCTGCTATAACACATAGCCTCCCTCTGTACAGATAGATACTACTATTCCTGTTTTTACAGATAGTGAAATCAGGGTTTGGAGATATTAGATAATTTGCTTGAAGACCTGTAGCTAAAGGCCAGGAGAGGCAGTATTAGCCAGGAGTTGAGCCTAGTTTGAGATAACTCCAAAACCGTAGTGTACCTGTAATATCAGGTACTTCGATGAATTCAAACACAACTTATGTTAGCTAAAATGTTTTGTTTAGATTCTTTAAAATTTAAAGCCAGGAAAATTACTTGAATTTTCTATCTATATATACATATATAGATATCTATAGGCAGATATAGGTATAAATAGATATATATTTGTTTAGGTAGATGTTATAATATCTATAATTATATATTATCTGTATATAATGTATGTATCTGATATATATGTAATATATATAGATACAGATATATATCAAAGTTGCCATGCTGTCTGTTCTCTCATAATGTATAGAATGTATCTGGTAGAGCTGCTGTCCTTCAAGAGTTTACATTCTAAGAAACAGCATATATTACCCATACCATTTATAATTTGACATGATTAGAATTCATCAAGAACATTTTCCTGAGGTTTTTCACTCTTGTTTGTTAAAAAAGATAGCTCTTTACGAAAAGGTAAATTTTTATCTGGGAAGAGGTAACTTGATCCAGTGGACAAGGAAAATCTTAGAAGGAAATCACAGAAGACTTTTTAGGGCAGAAGGGTCGTAGGTTCGATTTGGATAGGCAGAAATAAGAAGGAAAGCCATTGCAGGCAGTGGTGGACAACATGCAAAAAAAAAAAAAAATCCTAGAGTATATGGCACATAAGTTAATTTTGCCAGTCCATTGTGCATTCCCCTTTCATGTGAGAACAATACTCCAGTTTTCCTAGGAAATCACCCCTTTCAGTTTTATGGATGCCCCACCCCAACACAAAGGTGCGCACATGACTGAGGCAGGCCTCACCAGTCAATGTGGTCCATCTTTCTGGCCACAATGATTGTTCAGAGATGGGCACATTTCCAGTCAGCACACATGACCGTTAGTTCTGAATTTTTTATTGAAGTTATTGAGAAAGAGGCATGCTTTGGACCTGGGGTTGCTGAGAGAATCCAGTGTGAGTTTGGAACTTATCAATAAATGGAAGGCAGAGCCAAAAGATGGAAAGAGTGAGACCAAGTTGTGAAGTATAGTGTTTGAATCTTTGGATCAATAACCAGGCCTTAAGTTCGTGCTGTTCTTGAACTTTCAAATTATGCAAGCTAATTCCCTTTGAGCAGAATTTTTTGATACAAAATCAAGAGTCCTGACTAATACTGAGAGACTGCTCTTGATAATATTGTGGTCAGGCCAGTTTGGACAGAATAAATGGTTGGATTCTAGAGTGTATGAGCTATCTTTTGTATATGTGGAAGCCAGATTGAGGATAGGTTTATTCGGGATTGAGATAGGGAGACTAATCAACATTCATTCATTGAACAAACATAGGCAAAGGAATTTGGCAGGTGCAGATATACAAAGAGGACCAACACTTTCTGTGCTCAAAGAACTCAAGGGATCTAATGGAGGAATAAGTAAATAAATGTAAAGATTATTTGTCTAGTAATAGCAAAACTTTAATGTGTAAGGCATTGTACTACCTAATTTATAAAGGAAAAAAAAATAAGAGGCTTTAACCTATTAGAATTAAGAAATCTAGTAATCTGGTTGGGTGGCTGCAATAATAATCTAAATCTCTGAAGGAATGAAAAATAGAGACCATATTGGAAAATGAAAATATACAAATGCTGATTGAATTTATTATTATTTTTTAAAAGGACAGAATGCATCAAAAATTAGCTGTTAAATCTGGAGAACTAGAAAGATGGTGATGCTATTGATAATAATAGCTAACATTTATTGAGCTTTTAGCATATTTCAGGTGTTAAGCTGTATATATAAAACATGCGCAAAAAACGATATGAGTTGTAAGTACTATTTTAAACCCATATTACATATGAAAAAATGGAGACTTGACATTAATTTGATCAAGGTTACACAGCTAATAAGTGACAAAACTGGGATTCAAATTTAGGTACATCTAATCCTAAAACTTGGTTTTTGATCACTAAGCCATGCTGACAAAGAAGTTTGGTACACAGAATTTCTTTGGTTTGCTTGACACCTTTAAAGGCGTTGGTAGCACATCTAGTTAATCCTGTGCAATGAATAGAAATGTAAATCTGGAGCTTTTTAAAAAATCTTCATGCAAACTCTTTGCCCAGCATGGGGCTTGAACTCCTAACCCCAAGAAAATCACATGCTCTCTGGATGGAGCCAGCCAGGTGCTCCTAAATCTGGAGCTTTAAGAGTGAAGTCCCGGCAACCCCGTACATTTCAGAGACTCCTAATGAAGAGTTTATGAGATTCTTGGAGAGAGTATGGAGAATGGAAAAGTTGGTCACTCCCAGTCATGGGATACACCAGCATTTAAAAAGGCAAGAAGTAGAATCAGCCTGAGGAAAAAAACCCGAAACAAAGTGCCATAACTAGGCCTTTGGTAGAATTCAGAGACTCCTAAAGCTGAAGGAACCATAATAACCATTTAAGTTATTTTACAAATGAGAAGCATCTCAGGGGTTAAATGATGTTTTTAAGGTTATATAGTGAGATGGCGCTGTTTCACAGAAGGTCATTTTTGAAGCTGTGAGAAATCTCTTCTGAGGGCGCCTGGGTGGCTCAGTGGGTTAAAGCCGCTGCCTTCGGCTCAGGTCATGATCCCAGGGTCCTGGGATCGAGGCCCACATCGGGCTCTCTGCTCAGCAGGGAGCCTGCTTCCTCCTCTCTCCTCTCTCTCTGCCTGCCTCTCTGCCTACTTGTAATCTCTCTCTCTGTGTCAAAAGAATAAATAAAAAATCTTTAAAAAAAAAAAAAAAAGAAATCTCTTCTGAGTAGAAGACAGAAAACAAGAAATTAAGGACTCAGCTTTAGCTAGCAACCTATAGTGGAAGGCAGGAGGGAGAAACTAAGATTGTACCAAAAAAGAAAACAAATTTTAGATGTAGTGGGTGAGCCAAGATAATGCAGTGTTACTAAAGCCACAATAATTGAGACGTTTAAGAAGTGGGTGCTTATTTCCTGGGTAAAGAAGGATGAGGATTGCTAAAAGGCCATTTAATTTTTCAAGAAAGCAGTCTATAATTTTTCAAGGTAGCAGTCTGTAAAATTATGGTTTCATTAGTTTTTGAAATATGCTCTGGAATGCAGGTCTTAAGTGGAAATCATATTGCTCTTGGATTCTTATATAAATTTTGTATCGACCACAGTATATGTACTGTGAATTTTTCTAGAGTAGTGCTGTTCAATTGGGTAGCTCCTAGCTACAGGTGGTTATTAAAATAAAGTTAAAAATTTAGGGACGCCTGGGTGGCTCAGTCAGTTAAGCATCAGCCTTCGGCTCAGGTCATGATCACAGCGTCCTAGGATCAAGCCCTGCATTGGGCTCCCTGCTCAGCAGGAAGCCTGCTTCTCCTCCCTCTGCCTGCTGCTCTCTGCACTTGGGTTCTTTATCTCTCTCTGTCGAATAGATAGATAAAATCTTTTTTAAAAATTAGATAAAGTTAAAAATTTAAATTTGGTTCCTCAGTCACACTAGCCACATTTCAAGTGCTCAGTAGCCATGTGTATCATTGGACACAGCACATTAGACAGATCCACTTCCTGTCATGTTGGACAGTACAGACAGGAGAACCTTTCCATCATTATAGAAAGTTATTTTGGACAGTGATGTCGGGGCACTGTTTTGCCCGGAATTGAAATTTGTTTTCTGTATCATTTATTTTCTAAATCATATGTCTTTTTTTTTTTAAGATTTATTTATTTGACAGAGAGAGAGAAATTACAAGTAGGCAGAGAGGCAGTCAGAGAGAGGAGGAGGCAGTCTCCCCGCTGAGCAGGGAGCCTGATGCAGGGCTGGATCCTAGGACCCTGAGATCATGACCTGAGCTGAAGGCAGAGCTTTAACCTGCGGAACCACCCAGGCGCCCCCCCCCAAATAATAAAAATTTTTTTAAAAAGTCATGTCTTTTGGCAAAGTTTTTCTATATCCATGAAGACAGTAAGCTACCCTGGTGTGTAGAGCTAAAAGCACTGTGCAATAATGGTAAGAAGGCAGAGGCAAAGAGAGGAGGTGGCAGCAAATGGCATCTACTCATAATTACATGATCCTTGGGAGCATCTCAGTGTTGGGGGAATATATAATTTTATCTTTCAGAAATAAGATCTTATTCACAGAGATTGCCTTTTTTTTTTTTTTTTTACGATTTTAATTATTTAAACTGCAAGAGAGGGAACACAAGCAGGGAGAGTGGGAGAGGGAGAAGCAGGCTTCCTGCTAAGCAGGGAGCCCAATGAGGGGCTCAATCCCAGGACCATGGGATCATAACATCTGAGCCACCAAGGCGCCCTGAGACTGCATTTTTAAGCATGTCCTCTTTGTTAATAGAGGACACAAATCTTTGACACATTTGCCACCCACTGAGCATTAGGTGTTCAAATCAGGAAGAATATTATAAAAGTCTCAGAAATAGGGTGCCTGGGTGGCTCAGTGGGTTAAAGCCTCTGCCTTCGGCTCAGGTCGTGATCTCAGGGTCCTGTGATCGAGGCCCGCATCGGGCTCCCTGCTCAGTGGAGAGCCTGCTTCCTCCTTTCTCTCTGCCTGCCTCTCTGCCTACTTGTAGTCTCTCCCTCTCTGTCAAATAAATAAATAAAATCTTAAAAAAAAAAAAAAGAGTCTCAGAAATAAATAAAGAGTAGAAAACAGTAAAAGTAATTTTATTTGATTAATGAGACTGGTTCAGTTTGGTAGACTTTAAAAATCACTTCTGAGTTTACAAGTTTTACATGTTCATTGTGGTATGAAAAGTTTTAAAGAAGACATTAAAGATCATTTGTAATTCTCTTTACCAGAGATGAATTTAGTCGTGAACAGTAGTTGTAACACTTCCAAACATTTTCTTCATAAATGTACACATTCTTGAGCGTCGGACTCTTGGTTTCAGCTCAGTTCATGATCTCCAGGGTCGTCGGGTGGAGCCTCACATAGGGCTCTGCCCTCAGCAAAGGGGAGGGGGTCAGCTTGTCCCTCTTCATCCCCTACTGTCCCTCACCAGCTCGTGCTCATACTCTCTCTCTAGAATAAATAAATAAAATCTTTTAAAAAAATGTATACATTCTTACTTTTTAAAATATAAAAATGGGATCACAAAAGGCTGTTCTATCATCTATTTTTTTACTGTATGAGATACAATATCAAAAAGTAGAGACCTATAACAATTTTTATTTTTAAAATTTTATTTATTTATTTGAGAGAGAGTGAGCATGTGCACACACACAGGAGCAGGGGGAGGGGTGGAGGGAGAGAGAGAGAGAATGAATCTTGAGCAGATTCTGCCCTGAGCTCCCTGAGTATGGAGCCAGCAGGGGTGGATCTCATGACCCTGGGATCATGACCTGAGCCGAAACTAATAAGAGCCCCTCACTTAACTGACTGAACCACCCAGGTCCCCCCAGTACATAATTTTTAATGGTAGTACACTGTATGATACACTGTCATGTAATTTACCCTCTTGATGTAGGAGGCAGAGAGGCAGGCAGAGAGAGAGAGGGGGAAGCAGGCTCCCTGCGGAGCAGAGAGCCCGATGTGGGCCTCGATCCCAGGACCCTGAGATCATGACCTGGGCCGAAAGCAGAGGCTTTAACCCACTGAGCCACCCAGGCGCCCTACATTGGGATTATTTTTAACTTGCACTGTTATATATGGTATTCTTGAGAATAGCCTAGTAGGTATATATTTGCAAATTTGTCCAATTATTTCTTCAGGATAAATTCCCAGAAATATAATTGATTGGCTAAAAGGTATGCACAATTTAGGGCTTTTTAAAAAAATACACATTATAAAATTGTCTTTCGAGAAGGATTGTTCAGCTTGGATTTTGTATCAACAGTGCATGAGTTGTCTTTACTTTGCACCCACTGATCTTCTCATTCCTTTTGATCTGTGTAATTCTGATGGATGAGAGATGATGTCTCCTCATTCTGTACTAAGTGCATCTTGAAGAATGTAATTTTTTCTACAAGAAGAAAATAAATTCAGGGAAAAAAGATTTACTTTTTCTATTTCTACCTTGTGTCATAGGACCAGCTGGTAGCAACGAATTGGGAGCTCTTTTTTGGGAGCTTACATATAACTCTATATATTTAATTTGAACTCTTTATAATTGTAATACATGTTTACTGTAGAAAATCTGATAAAATGATACACAAAGGAGAGAAAGGGAAAGAAGGGAATGATACTACTGCATAGATAACCACTGTGGACATTTTGACATATTACTCTAGGCTTTTTTTTTTCTTTTTTTTTTAATGCATGTACATATATACTGAAGAACATGGGATCAGCTTTTTGTAGTTTACTTTTTTCCATCTTATAGCATGTTAGAAATACTGTGTCATGTCTGTTAACGTTTTCTTATAAAAGAACTTTAATAGCTGCAGAGTATTTAATTAAATCTTTGTACTTAGCCAGATCCTTTTTATTGGGTATTTAGGCTATTTCAAATTTTTCATTATCGTAAATAACACTATGAACATTTTTAAATATAATTCTTTGCTTATGCCTCCTATTATTTCCTTTGGGTTAATTCCTAGAAGTGAAATTGTTCTAACAAATTATATGCAATATTAAAAACTTAAACAGTTTACAAACAAAATTTCAAAAGCAGTTCCTCATAAAAATAGCGTTATATATTGTGTAGCCTGGATAGGCTTATAGGCCACACACAAAAACCTAGTATTTTTTCCTAAACATGAAGATTGACTTAACGCACGTTTTCAAGCCTATTTATACCTAACAGCTATGGTCTCCCACATATCTCTGTCTGTATCAAGATTGGAGTACCTCTAATCTCAGAGAAGGTCTGGGGTGCAGAGCTTGAAATTTCCTCAGTAGGGAACTCAAAATTTGAAGTCTTGGAATTTTCTTAAGAATTCCGCTCTATATTTCCTTTATTTCTTTTTCCCTCCCTCCCTCCCTCCCTTCCTCCCTTCCTTCTTTCCTTCCTTTTTAAGATTTTATTTATTTATTTGACAGAGAGACACAGCAAGAGAGGGAACACAAGCAGAGGGACTGGGAGAGGGTGAAGCAGTCTCCCTGCTGAGCAGGGAGCCAGATGTGGGGCTCAATCCCAGGACCCTGGGATCATGACCTGAGCCAAGGGCAGACACTTAACAACTGAGCCATCCAGGTACCCCTCCACTGTATATTTTCATGCTTGTTTTAATAACAAATCTGTGGTTCAAATTACCAGCCATTAGGATAAACCAAACCTAATAAGTTTCTATAATGTTTATTTTGTCGTTTTTCTGTAACACTGCCCCCCCCTCGCCCCACCAATTCATATCCCAGTTTCAGAAGTATGGATATAACATTGTATATACTACTATTCTTTGTAACAAAGTTGCTATGAAAATAAACATATTAATTGGAATGTGGGATACTAAGAATACTTTTCAGGAAATAACATTCATATCCCTCTTACAACTTTACCTCCATTTGAAATAAGAAATCCTATAGCTCTGGGCGCCTGGGTGGCTCAGTAGGTTAAAGCCTCTGCTTTCGGCTCAGGTCATGATCTCAGCGTCCTGGGATCGAGGCCCGCATCGGG
>LNAC01000367.1:1447523-1537465 GCA_002007465.1 Ailurus styani | reverse complement strand
AAAAAAAAAAAAAAAGAAATCCTATAGCTCTAATATATTCTCATCCACATGCTTCTTCCTTTCTCTTCTGCCTGACAAGCAGCACAATTCTATATTGTACCAACACAGTAGGGAAGACTGAGGGAATGCCTGGGTGGCTCAGTTGATAACTTGTGGGACTCGGTTTCTGCTCAGGTCATGATATCAGGATCATGAGATTGAGCCCTGCATGGAGCTCTGTCCTCAGCAGAATCTCAGCTTGGGATTCCCTCCCTCCCTTTCCCTTTCTGCCCTTTCTCCTGCTCATTCACTTGTACTCTTTCTCTCTCAAATAAATAAATAAATAAAATCTTAAAAGAAAAAATCAATAGGAAGACTGAGGTAAAAAGACCTGTTATTTATCAACACCCCCCCNTCTTAAAAGAAAAAATCAATAGGAAGACTGAGGTAAAAAGACCTGTTATTTATCAACACCCCACACACACACACACACACGCACACAGGCATGCGTGCTTTATACAGTTAGGCAGAGACCATGGGGAAATCATGGTTATTGGGTATAAAGGCATCTGAAATAAGATTTGAATTTGTTTCAGGGGGGAATCTGGACTCAACTGTACTGGTATTTTTTTTTTTAAATAAGAAGGGTGAATTATAGTACGGCACCTTTAGGTGGGTTCAGAAGATATGTTTTGGATCACCACTAAATCAACATTGAGACTAGAGGAATGGCAGCAGTGTTGGGGCCAAGGATTTCTTAGGCTTCATTTCTTTTTACTGTGGTTGTATGTATGGGCTGGATGGCTAATGTTATCAAATATTATAAAATGGAATATGACTTCTGAGTAGTATATACATGTTCATTTTTTTTCAGTTTACTTATGAAACAGTTATTCCACTCAAGCTTAGGGAAAAAATATGGTAAATATGGTAATATACACAAAGGAACATTATTTTGAGTTCCTGAAGTAGCCAGCAATATCAAATGCAGTGTAACTAATTTTAGAATCATAACTAGTCCTAAAAATTTAAGGTATTTCTTTATTCACTTTTAGCTTCTTCCTTGCTCTTTTAAATTTCTAGAGTTTTATTATTTGAAGAAAGTATCTCCCTCCCCCCTTTTTAAGTAGGCTCCACACCCAGCATGGAGCCCATGCTGGCACTTGAACTCATGATCCTGAGATCAAGACCTGAGTTGAAATCAGGAGTCAGATGGTTTAACCGACTGAGCCACCTGTGTGTCCCTGAAGAAATTCTTAAACCAAGGATTTTAACTGATTTATTAAACTTATTTCTTGCAAAAACTAAGTAATAGATGTTTTCCATTAAAAACAGGTTTTAAACTTTTTTTAAAAAAAGATTTTTATTTATTTGAGAGAGGGAGAGAGAGAACATGAGCAGGGAGGAGGAGCAGAGGGAGAAGCAGACTCCCCACTGGGCAGGGAGCCGGATGCAGGCCTCCATCCCAGGACTCCAGGATCATGACCTGAGCCAAAGGCAGACACTTAACCAATTGAGCCATCCAGGCCCCCCTAAATACAGGTTTTAAAAAAATGATCTCACATCAGAGAGAGTGAGAAGATAAATGACAGAGGAAGCAAAAGATTTGGAGTAGACACACCAAACGATATCTAGAATATGTATAGAATGTCTACAAACAAGAAAACAACCCTTTAGAAAACTGAGGAGATGCTTAAACTGGTACTTACTAAAGAGGAATCCCAAATGACTGATAAATATGTGAAAAAAGTACTCAACCTTATTTGTAATCAAAGGAATGGAGAAAAAGACCAAACTGAGGTACTACTCAAAAAACTGACAATACCAAATACTGGGAAAAGATGAAGCATTGGGGATACACATACAAGGCTGATGGGAATGTTAATTGATATGTTGACTTTGGAAAATACTTAGCAAAATTGAAAATACACATACTCTGTGACCCAGAAATTCCAGACTCTGAGATGTATACACCAAAGAAACTTGTGTATAAGTATACTAGTATATGTTAGCTTAAAATAACACTCATTTATTATCTTACAGTTTTATAGGTCAGAAGACTGGACTCAGCTGAGTTATCTGCTCAGGGTTTCACAAGGCCAAAATCAGTGTGTTGGTCCATCTGGGGACTTTGGGGAAGGTATTTGCTTCCAGGATCCTTCAGGGTTTGGCAGAATTCAGTTCCTCACAATTTTAAAACTGAGGTCTCCATTTTCTTGCTGGCTGTCGGCTTCAGGTCACTCTGGCATCTTGGAGGCTACCTCCATTCCTTACAGTGGCCCACTTCAAGACCTTCAAGCCAAAAAAAAAAAAAAGACCTTCAAGCCAGCAATGGTGTGTCAAATTCTCATGCTTAGAGTCATTGACTTCTGCTACCAGCCAGAGGGCTCGAGTAATGAGACTGGGTCTAGCCAGATCATCTCTCCTTAGTTTAATTCAAAGTCAATTGATAAGTAACTTCGATTTTATCTACAAAATCCCTTCTGCCATGTATGGAACATAATTAGAGTATATTTCATATTTATAGTCCCAAGGATTCAGGTGGGAAATCTTGGAGGACCATTTTAGGATTCTGCCTACCATAGAGAGTTCCGTCTTTTTCTCTTTCTATTGTATAACACCTAGTACAATGTCAGACGCCCTTTGAAAATTTATTGAGTGGATAAGTGGATGGATTAATGGATAAGTGAGGGAATGAGAAAATGAACAGGAATGATTTAGTCTATTCACTTTCTTAGCTTTGAAAATGACAACTGACTTCTGTGTAGCTGGGTTTAGTAGACACCCTTGGGACTTCAGTGATAAAGTAGAATTCAGTCAAAACATTCTCTTACATGTGCTAAAAGTCAGTCCCTTGGGGCGCCTGGGTGACTCAGTAAGTTGAGCATCCAGCTCCTGATTTTGGCTTGGGTCATGATCACAGAGGCCTAGTGTGTCATCCATTTTGAGTCTATTTTTGTGTATGGTGTAAGGAAATGGTCCAGTTTCATTCTTCTGCATGTGGCAGTCCAGTTTTCTCAACACCATTTGTTGAAGAGACTTTTTTCCATTGGATGTTCTTTCCTGCTTCGTCAACTATTAGTTGACCATAGAGTTGAGGGTCCATTTCTGGGATCTCTGTTCTGTTTCGTTGATCTATGTGTCTGTTTTTGTGCCAGTACCATACTGTCTTGATGATTACAGCTTTGTAATAGAGCTTGAAGTCAGGAANTTTTTTTTCCTTGCCTTCTTTTTAACCAATTTTTTTGGGTTTTTTTTTTTTTTTTTTTTTGGTGTTGAGTTGTATAAGTTCTTTAAATATTTTGGATATTAACCCCTTATCAGATATATCATTTGTGAATATTTTCCATTCAGTGGGTGGCCTTTTTGTTTTGTTGATCAGTTCCTTTGCTGTGCAAAAGATTTTTATTTTGGTGTAGTCCCCGTAGTTGATTTTTGCTTTTATTTCCCATGTCTGAGGAGACATCCATAAGTATGTTGCTAAGGCCAAATGTCCAGGAGATTATTGCCTGTTCTCTTTTAGTAGTTTTATAGTTTCAGGTCTTAAACATTTAGATCTTTCATCCATTTTGAGTTTATTTTTGGGTATCGTGTAAGAAAGTGGTCCAGTTTCCCTGGCACCATTTATTGAAGAGACTTTTTCCCACTGTATATTCTTTCTTCCTTTGTCATAGATTAATTGACCATTAAAGTGTATGGGCTCTCTAACCTGTTCCATTGATTTCTGTGTCTGTTTTTGTTCCGGCATCATGCTGTTTTTATTACTGTAGCTTTCTAGTATATCTTGAAATCTGGGATTGTGATAATGTCAGCTTTGTTCTTCTCTCAAGATTGCTTTGGCTATGGGCACCTGGGTGGTTCAGTGGGTTAAGCCTCTGCCTTCGGCCAGGTCATGATCTCAGGGTCCTGGGATCGAGCCCCGCATTGGGCTCCCTGCTCGGTGGGGAGCCTACTTCCTCCTCTCTCTCTGCCTGCCTCTCTGCCTACTTGTGATCTCTCTCTCTCTCTGTCTAAATAAATTAATTAATTAATAAAAATCTTTAAAAAAATTGCTTTGGCTAGTTGGGGTCTTTTGTGGTTCCATACAAATTTTAGGATTATTTATTCTAGTTCTATGAAAAATACTATTGGTATTTTGATAGGGATTGCACTGAATCTGTACATTGCTTTAGATAGTATGGTCATTTTAACAATATTAATTCTTCCAATCCATGAGCATTAGTATATCTTTCCATTTGTTTGTGTCATCTTCAATTTCTTTCATCAGTGTTTTGTAGTTTTCGGAGAACAGGTCTTTCACCTCCTTGCTTAAATTTATTCTTAGGCATTTTATCATTTTTGGCCCAGTTGTAAATAAGATTTTCTTAATTTTTCGTCTGGTACAGAAACTCAACAGATTTCTGTATATTAATTTAGTATCCTGAAACTTGACTGAATTCATTTATTCTAATAGGTTTTTGTAGAGTCCTTAGGGTTTTCTGTACATAAGTATCCTGTCATCTGTGAATAATTTTACTTTTTCCTTACTAATATGGATGCCTTGTTTTGTTTTGTTTTTTGTTTATAATCTCCATGCCCAGTATGGGGCTCAGACTCACCACTGCAACATCAAGAATAATCACATGCTGTAGCAACTGAGCCAGCCAGGAGCCCCTGGCATGTAATTTTTCATAGTATTCTTTTATAGTCCTTTAGATTTCTGTGGTGGTGTTTGTATTTCTACTTTTTTCATTTCTAATTTTATTTGAGTCCTCTCTCTCTCTCTTTCTTTTTTTTTTTTTTAAGATTTTATTTATTTATTTGACACCGAGAGAGAGATCAGACCACAAGTAGGCAGAGAGGCAGGCAGAGAGAGAGGAGGAAGCAGGCTCCCCGCTGAGCAGGAAGCCTGATGGGGGCCTCCATCCCAGGACCCTGAGGTCATGATCTGAGCCTAAGGCAGAGGCTTTAACCCACTGAGCCACCCAGGCGCCCATCCCTTTCTTTTCCTGATAAGTCTGGCTAAAAGTTTATCAGTTTTGTTTATTGTTTCAAATAACTAGCTCTTGGTTTCATTGATTTTTTTTTTTTGCGTTTTTAGTCTCTGTTTCATTTATTTCCACTCTAATCTTTATTATTTCCCCACTTCTACTAATTTTGGGCTTTGTTCTCCTTTTTCTAGTTCCTGTAGGTGTAAGGTTAGACTGGAATTTTTCTTGTTTATTGAGGTACTTCTCTCTTGCTGTAACTTCCCTCTAGAACGGCTTTTGCTGCATCGCAAAGATTTTGGACCATCATTATTATGTTTCCATTTTCATTTTTCTCCATGTATTTTTTTTAATTTTCTCTTTGATTTTTTTGGAACATTAATTTTTCGAAAAGTATAAAATACATCATTTTGCAAAATTGGGTACTTTGGTATAGAATAAATACTCAAAAGATTCATTTGTTTTAAAGGAAGTGTCACTGAAAAACTGTGTTGTCAAAACCAAATTACATGAAAAATGAACTGTTAAAATTGAGCATGTATGGCTACTCAGTGTTCTTAGTTATAAGGAACAGAAATCAACTGTGGTTGTGAGTAGCCTACCAAATCTGTGGAAGGATTGGGGAACCAAGCTGGAAGGATAGGTAACCAGAAATAATACCCAAAATCATATGGCAGAGCTTGCCCTTGGAAGGTACCACCAGCACTGCCACTGTGATAGACCCCTCTGTTTCCACCACCAACACAAGGGAGAATGGACACTACACACCAGAACTGGAACTTTTGCTGCCACTGCCTCTGGATACTGGGATGTCTTATTACTACTCTGCTTTCAGTTCAAGGTTGGAGAAGGATGTGATGTGTCTGTTTGGGGTAACCTAGGTTATGTACCCATACCTCTAGGCCCAAGAGAGGCTGAGAAAGCAACTATACTGTGTGGCAGTTTTCAGCTTCTGTTGAGGAAAAACTCTATTTGATAAAGTATTGGATTGCCCAAACATAATAATAATGTTTAGAATCTGGGCAGCCTTAAAAAATGGCATGTGTCTATTATAAGTTATATTTATTACTAAAATCAGATAACCAAGTAAGCCTTTAGTAGAGTATATAATTATTATAATGAACACTAAGCAAGCATTAAATGATAAGCAGTTTACTTTACTGACTGTAATTATAATAATTTTTCTACAGCCAGACTTTTTATTTCTTGGTCCAATTGGGAGAGGAGGAAAAGATTTAATCATTAGATTTTTTTCTAGGAGTTCCTTCAGTTTTTCTTTTTTTATTTGGAGAGTATCCTGAATATCTGTTTAGTCTGCATTAACTTGGGAAGACAAAAGATGAACAGTGTTGCCTAGCTCTTATCCTTTCAGATGTCTGCAGTGTCCCTAATCTCAGTACCTAGGGACAGTATGCTGTTGTCATTTTAGCCAGTGGTCCCTATAGTAAAAAAAATTTTAACAACGTGTGTGTGTGTGTATCTAAATAATATGCATGTACTAAAGTACTAAAATTATATATTTTCTAAAATATACATAAAATATAAAATTTTAAAGGAAAAATTAAATAGAAATAGAAATACTCCAGGGGATCATTTTGTGTATCCTCTGGATAATAGTTTCACTCTCCTCGCTTGGAGACTACTGATTCAAATGGTGGTTAGCCTCTTAGTGATCTTTGAAAACATTGTAGGCTCTACTTTGAGGCAATATGGGAAAGGGGAGATAGTCTGAGATATGGACTCCAAGGATATATAGAGAGCTATAACATGCTCAAAAGGAAAGGATGTAAGAAGACAAAGATTGAAGAAATATCCTGAAGCAATGTATATGGGGGGGGGAAGTCCTTGCATAGCACAGGTGAAACAAATCAATGTGTAAATGAAGGGGGGGATGAGATATTTAGTAATGGCCAAGCTGCTCCCATAGATTTGATGGGCGGTGGTGTGGTAGGGGCAATGTTACTTTGGAAATAAGGTGATTCACGTGTTTTCGCCTTGATTCGTTACTGTTAGTAGTTTGGCATAAGACCGTCTTTATTATCTTTCCTCATTTAGAAAATAAAAAGGGTAGACTGGATTGGAGTTCTTAAGATTTAGGAGGTCTAGGGGTTTTGAGGCATCTCCTCAGACATTGTGCTTTGGCCTGGGTGTGAGTTAAATTGTGCCCTGTCCCCCGGACTGACTTCAGCTGGAGTCAACTTTGAATCTGTAGTGTATTCATCCAACAAATAATTTTAGCCTTGGTCTTGTGCCTGAGCTCCAGACTTAACATATTTAGTTGCCTACTTGATATTTGCACTAGGTGTTTTAAGACACCTCTCAGATTTACCTTGAACAGAAATGACTCTTGTTTGCTGCTCCTACTTTCTCCCCCACCAAAAANCCCCCCCCCAAAAAAAAAAAAAAAAAAAAAGAGAGAGAGAGAGAAAGAGAGAGATGGAGTTAAGAAACTTACATCAACACCCCGTTCTTCTTGTAAATGACACTACTATCCATTTCTTGAAGTAGGAACTCATCTCAGTGAGTGTTACTACCATTTGTGCTCTGGCCCTTTATTCTCTATTTCTCTTACTCTCTTCAATCTATTGACAAAGTGTATTTACCTCAGTGGATCCTAAATCTGTCCACCTCCGTGTCTCCCCTGCTGAAGCTTTAGCCCAATCCCTATCACTGTTGCCATCAACTACTGTAGTCGCCTCCTAACTACTCTTCCAGTTTCTACTCTTACCTCTTAAAAGCACTCTCCATACGACAGCCAGAAATGACACTTTTAAAATGTCAGTCAGATCATGTCACTTCCCTATAAAATCAAACAAAATTCTGTAGTAGTTATCTCCTGCTGTATGTATAAAATGCAAACACTTTACCAGGGCCTGAAAGGCTTTATGTATGACCTCTGCCTATTTTCTAAGCCTTAACTTGCTTGATTCATTCTTGGGCCTAGCTCAGAATGTTTTAGTTCACTTATTCTTCTTTCTGTTTATCAAATTTGTTTTCCTTCTGTGGCCTTTGTGTTTGCTATCCTGTCTTCATGGAATGCCCTTCTTCCAAATCGTTGTGTGATTGGATGCTTCTCATCCTTTAGATTTTAGCTCAAATATGAATAAATACATATAAAGCATTTAGAGTTAATTCTTAGCCCATAGTAAATGATCAGTAAATGTTATTAGCCCTTTACCCCCAAAACTCACCTCTTTGGAAGGGTTAATGATAAACCCTGTTCAAATGTCCCGAACCAGTTTCCCCCTCGGGCTACTCTTTGTTTCCTTCTTAGTATGTTCCTATTTGTTGATTGGTTACTCCATTTTAATATAAGCTTCATTAGAATAACAACCTTGTCTGTCTGTAGCCTTAGCATTTACCATAGTGTGTGTCACACAGTAGGCTTTTTTTTTTAAAGATTTTATTTATTTATTTGTCAGAGAGTGAGAGAAAGAGAGCACAAGAATGGGGAGCTGCAGGCAGAGGGAGAAGCATGCAAGGAGCCGGATGTGGGACTCCATCCCAGGACTCTGGGATTATGACCTGAGCTGAAGGCAGATGCTTAACCGACTGAACCACCCAGGTGCCCCTAGACTTTTGAATAAATAAATGAATGACCCCTTACTTGATGTATTATAAACTTGTCTAGGTCTGTTGGCATTGAATTCATTCAGAATTTTTGTTTTGTTTTGTCTGAAAAATCATAACTTTCATTTTTTTCACTGGGTGGGTACAGAATTCTTGCTTGGCAGGGTTTTCACCCTTCCCCGTTTCTGCACCTTAAAAGTATCAGTATGGGATGCCTGGGTGACTCAGTTGGTTAAATATCTGCCTTGGGCTCAGGTTGTGATCCTAGAGTCCTGGGATCGAGTCCCTCATCAGGCTTCATGGTCAGCAAGGAGCCTTCTCTCTCTGCCTGCTTCTCCCTCTGCCTGCCATTCCCCCTGTTTGTGTGCATGCTCTCTCTCTCTCTCTCTGTCAAACAAATAAATAAAATCATTAAAAAAAAAAGGATCAGTACATTGTCTTCTGACTTCCATAATTTCTGTTGAAAAAAATCAGCTTTCAGTTTATTTTGTTAATGATACATTTAAGATAACATGTTTCTTCTCTGGCTGCTTTTAAGATTTTTTTTTTTCTTAGTCTTTGACTTTCTTTGTATTTATCCTACTTGAGGTTTGCTGAGCCTCTTGCATCTGTGGTCTGAATAATTCTTGGTCATTATTTGGTTTCAGTAATAGAAGTTTTTCTGTTTTCTTGGTTGATAAATACTATTCATAATCATGATTATTCTTTTAAATTGTTCTACCCTGCTTTTCCTAGGATACTACTACATAGCGTTTTCACACTTTCAGGAAGCTCTGTGGTCCTTTAAAGTTTTGTTATTCAAAGTATGGTCTAAGGACCAGCCACATGGCATCACCTAGGATCTTATAAGAAATGCAGAATTTAGGAGTGCCTGGGGTGGCTCGGTCTGTTGAGCATCAGACTCTTGATCTCAGCTCAGGTCTCGATTTCAGGGTCATGAGTTCAAACCTTGAGTTGGGCTCCATGCTGGGAGTGGAGCCTACTTAAAAAAAGAGAGAGAGAAATGCATAATTTCAGACCCTATTGCAGAATTAGAATCTGTATTTTAAGAAGATCCTTAGGTGATTCTAAAAGAAGCACTGCTCTAAAGTTAATCAGGTAATTGAGGTTGCTCTCTTTTCCCAGAGGTTCTCTAAGTAAATAGTTGACCCCAATTGTTCTAACCGTATGCCACATATACTGATCAAATTGAGCCCTTTAACACCAGTCTATTAAAAAAGAGAGAGAGAAAGGACTCTTTTGGGGAGTACAGTAGGCAGACAACAAAGTTATGACACCACTTACCTTTTCCTAGGATATGATGTATATGCTTATCATTGGTCATATCATGGATATGTATATGGGAAGTTAATTGTGATATCAGCAAATCCTTTTGAACTGTGCCTTGGCTTAGCTGGGCCCCTGCCAAAGTTATGCTGAAAAGGTAAAAAAGCCTTTGTATGTTATCTTAGTAGGTGGAAACACCCCAGCCTGTGTCCAGAGCTCAATCTTCTTGTGTTATTTTGTCCCTACTTCTATTATGAGAATTGGGGCTTTCTATCAAAATCATTACACTGTAAGCAGACCTTTAACTCTCATTGGTATGTTTGTTTCTGATACTTGCTTTAAAAAAATTTTTTTTTAAAGATTGTATTTATTTATTAGAGAGAGAGCACAAGCAGGGGGAGCAAGAGAGGGAGAAGCAGCCTATATCCTAGGACCCTGGGATCATGACGTGAGCCGAAGGCAGATGCTTAACCGGCTGAGCCCCCCAGGCACCCTGATACCTGCTTTTTAGAAGCCTAATGATTACTGGCTCAATTGTTTATCATTGTTTAATAACAATAGGAACTGAACATTCCTGAGATCAACAAATCAACAACGACCAGCGTAGGCTTATTAATTTTCTGTCTTATCATAGTACAAACAGTTTGTAAACACTTCTTTATTTTCCAACATAATATAATGACAAATAGAACTTAAAAATATTTTCTGTAGAATGTATGTCTTGATTATCCTCTTCTTTTGTCACAAAATAAGGAAAATTTGTTATAATAGGTATTGATTTCTTCACAGCTCCCTGCATGTTATCTTTCCTTTTCAGGATCCTTCTGGACTTAGGATCTCTTAGAGATTGAAGATGTTTACAAGTGGCTGTCTCTGACTGTTGTATTCCTTACTCGTGTCATTGCCTGCATCCTTCATGTGTGGGAAACCTCCTTTCCCCATGCCAGCTAGCACTGCTGCTGAGAACTTAAAACTTGCATTTCAAGAATAGAAAGTGGGGCACCTGGGTGGCTCAATTGGTTGAGCGACTGCCTTCAGCTCAGGTCATGATCCCAGAGTCCCAGGATCGAATCCCGCATCGGGCTCCCAGCTCCATGGGTAGTCTGCTTCTCTCTCTGACCTTCTCCCCTCTCATGTTCTCTCTCTCTCTCTCTCTCTCTCAAATAAATAAATAAAATCTTAAAAAAAAAAGAATGGAAAGATATTTTATTTTATTTTTTAATTTTTATTTATTTATTTGACAGAGAGAGAGAGACAGTGAGAGAGGGGATACAAGCAGGGGGAGTGGGAGAAGGAGAAGCAGGCTTCCCGCTGAGCAGGGAGCCCGATGTGGGGCTCGATCCCAGGACCCTGAGATTATGACCTGAGCTGAAGGCAGACGCTTAACGACTGAGCCACCCAGGTGCCCCTGGAAAGATATTTTAGATCCACATTGTTTCCCCCTCCTCTAGGGAAGGCATTTATTATCCTTAAGGAGCCATGACTTCTTTTAGTGAACAGTAGGATACAGGATTATAGTCTGTCTCCTGGAACCTTGTTTTATATCATTTCACATGACAACTGATACCAGATAGGATGGCATCAGGGCAGTTTAGATAATTTATGTGAAGGAGCAGGAGCCTTTCAAAGTCATGAATGTGGACAATTTTAACCCTCATCTGACCAAATTCTCTTCTTACTCTAACATTAAAGCGTTCAGTTGATTCTTACTTATGTTTTCATTTAAGTTAACAGCCTTTCCTCTCTTTCATACCCAGTATAGTCACATTTTACTGTGTTAGTAATTAGTACTGTATTACTGTTTATTACTATACCAAACTATATTTTGAATTAAAGTACTATCAAAAGTTTTAGAGGAGTGCCTGGGTGGCTCAGTTAGTTAAGTGTCTGCCCTCAGCTCAGGTCATGATCTCAGGGTCCTAGGATCAAGCCCCACATGGGGCTCCCTGCTCAGCGGGGAGCCTGCCTCTCCCTCTCCTTTTGCCCCTCCCCTCTCACTCATGTTCTTGCACACTGTCTCTCAAATAAGTAAATAAATAATCTTATTTATTTCTCCCTCTCTCTCTCTCAAATAAATAAATAAATAATCTTAAAAGTTTTAGAAATACCGACATCTAAATGCCAACTTGTGACTGCTCATTTTCAATAAATCTCATTTATGTGATGACACTGAAACTGTATTTTTGAAGGTTCCTGAGTTTAATTTCTTTTCCCCAACACTAAGTCAGATTTTATATGTGTATCCAGCAGTTTAATCAAGACCAATGTCATCAAAGATTTATTTTCTATTTTTAAGCAAAAGGAATATTTACAGTCCATATGTATAATGACTTTATAGCAAAAGATATTTAAACTAACAATAAGTAATTTAATAACTCTTACTTAAATTCAGTATAAAATAATATTATCCAAAATAAATAATATTGAATTATTTCATATAATCTGTTCCTCTGTGAGCAATTACGGTTTTAGCAGAATACAGTATATTCTTTGCAATCATAGGTTTCGCTGTCTTGTCCCAAAGGCAGTTTTTTACTCTGCCAGGTTCTTGGTATGACTCATAACTTTCCATTTTTCTCTAACTTGTTGTATTGCTATTTTGCCATTATCCCTAGAGTATCTAAAGTTTGAATTATTTTTATTTTCATATGTGTCTGGGGTAAGAAACCTTACTGCCATAAAGTTACAGCTTTGTAGTAATACAGTGTTCAAGTTTCTTAGTATATTTTCCAAATCTGGGCAAATACAGAAACAAAAATAATTATAGAATTCCAATCCTTTAGCTTTTCTCAGAAAAGAAAAAGAAAAAAAATCTATTGCTCTTGATTGCAAATATTCAGATTACTGTCTTGGGCTAGAAATTGGATTCTAAGTCTGTTCTGTGAATACACAGTTCTGTTGGGCATACCCATAGCTTACCAGAGTATTGGTTCTCAAAGTATGGTTCCTAGACCAGCAGCAACCACATCACCTGGGAAATTGTTGGAAATACATATTACTGGGTTTTATCCCAGACCTGTATATACCAGGATTAAATTGGCACATTGTATTTCCATGGTTCTGAATTGACATACCCTCTCCCACCCCAATATAGAGGGTAAGATGGTTGATTGTTAGCACTGGTAATTGGTATCATGTTTTCCTCAAGTTTTTTGTTAGTCATTTTTTTGTAATGTATGATTTAATTTCCTCCTGAATTGTACTTTAAGAGTTTTATTTTACTTTGTACTTTTTGATTATGATTTTAAGATTTTCTTTTAAAACTTTTTAGAAAAATTCATTATTTTAGTTATCTTTAGAATTTTCATTATTTAAAATGAGAAGTTATCAAATAGTAATTTTATGTTGGCAGCAAAGTTTCCATCATTAATCATAATGCCTTGTGTTTATAAAATAACTTTTTCTAAAAACAGGAGTTCTCATCCTTTTTTTGTTACCTAATTTCTACATTTCATAATAAAGTGATTTGTGTATCATCCCAGTCCCAGCAAAACAAGAGTAGAACTCAGGTCTCCAGAATACAAGGATAGTTTTCTTAGATAAATTAACATAGAGTTCAAAGTTTGTTTTAATTTTTCATTCCTCTTGTTAAGTTTCTTTAATATTTTTCTCACAGCCCAGCTTCAGAACTATGTACCAAAATTTTGTCAGCCTACGTGCATTTTTCAGCATCCCACTCTTCTAGGATATGTGAAAAACATAACTGTGGGGAAAAAAAGCTATTTTTCCAAGTTATTCAGTGTACATTATTTTCCTGAGCAAATATATGTAAACTGATAAAGCATGATACATAGGCCTTCTTAGACTTAGACATCACTGATAGCTCTTCCAGTAAGCCCTTTTTTGTGTGTTTGTTTATTAAGCACCCAGCTCCAAACTTTGCTCACAGGCAGGTGCTGGCTCTGGGGCCTGGTGCATCCTCCAGATGGTGGACAGAAGTTGGACGGAAGGGTCCAAAGAAATAACAGTGCTTCATGGTGTTATAAAAATGAGACCTTTACTCAGGCAATAAGAATTCACATATCAAAAGCTGATGATTGTCAATCTGACCTAAAGATATTATGAGCATGCAAAAATAGTTGCTTCTTTTTAAAAACTTTGCATTTCTACATTTCTCCAAAGAAGACATCCAGATGGCCAATAGACATATGAAAAGATGCTCAACATCACTCATCATCAGGACACTACAAATCAAAACTACAATGAGATATCACCTCATACCTGTCAGAATGGGTAAAGTGAAAAACACAAGAAACAATAAGGGTTGGTGAAGATGTGGAGAAAAAGGAACCCTTGTGTACTGTTGGTAGAAATACAAATTGATGCAGCCACTCTGGAAGACTATAGAATTTCCCAAAAAGTTAAAAATAGAACTACCCTACCATTCAGTAATCACACACTGGGTATTTACCCCCAAAATACAAAACACCAATTCAAAGGAATACGTGCACCCCCTGTGTTTATTGCAGCATTATTTACAATAGCCAAGATAATGGAAGCAGTCCAAGTGTCTATTGAATGAAGAATGGATAAAAAAGGTGTGGTATGTATACAATGAAATATTATTCGGCCATAAAAAGCATGAAATCTTGCCATTTTCAACGTCATGGATGGAGCTAGAGAGTATAACGCTAATACAGTAATCAGCCAGAGAAAGACAAATACCATATGATTTCACTCATGTGGAATTTGAGAAACAAAACAGATGAGCAAAGGGGGAAAAGAGAGAGAGACAAACCAAGAAACAGATGCTTAATTATAGAGAACAAACTGATGGTTACCAGAGAGGTCATGGTGGGGGGATGGATGAAATAGGTGATGGGGTTTAAGAAGTACACTTGTTATGATAAGCAGTGTGTGATGTATGGAGTTGTGGAATTGCTATATTGTATACCCGAAACTAATATAATACTTATGTTAACTATACTGAAGTAAAAAAAAAATTGTCCAGTCAAGAAATGAGCAGAAGATATGAACAGACATTTCTGCAAAGAAGACATCCAAATGACCAACCGACACATGAAAAAATGCTCAACATCCCTCAGGAACAGGGAAATACAAATCAAAACCACAATGAGATACCACCTCACACTGGTCAGAATGGCTAAAATGAACAATTCAGGAAACGAGATGTTGGCAAGGATGCAGAGAAAGGGGAACCCTCTTACACTGTTGGTGGAAATACAAACTGGTACAGCAACTGTGGAAAACAATGTGGAGGTTTCTCAAAAAGCTAAAAATAGAGCTACCCTATGACCCAGAAATTGCACTACTAGGTATTTATCCAGAGGATACAAACATAGTGATTTGAAGGGGCACATGCACCCCAACGTTTATAGCATTAATGTCCACAATAGCCAAAATACTAAAATATTTTATTTATTTATTTTTAAAGATTTTACTTATTTGGCAGAGAGAGAGAGAGATCACAAATAGGCAGAGAGGCAGGCAGAGAGAGAGGGGGAAGCGGGCTCCCTGCTGATCAGAGAGCCCGATGTGGGACCTGATCCCAGGACCCTGAGCTCATGACCTGAGCCGAAGGCATTTAACCCACTGAGCCACTCAGGTGCCCACTAAAGTATTTTTTAATTCCAGTATAGTTAACATACAATGTTATATTACTTTTGGCTATACAATATTGATTCAACAAATCTATACATTATTTTATGCTCACCACAAGTGCGACTACTGTCTGTTACCATACAACCCTATTATAATACTGTTGACTGTATTCCTTGGGCTACATATTTCATCCCTGTGATTTATTCATTCCATGACTGGAAGCCTCCCTTTACCCATTTTCCCATCCCCCACCCCCTCCCTTCTGACAACTCTCAGTTTATTCTCTGTATTTATGGGTCTGTTTCTGCTTTTTGTTTGGTTGTTTTGTTTTTTAGAGTCCATGTAGATGTGAAATTATATGGTATTTGTCTTTGTCTGATTTTTTTCACTTAGCATAATACCCTCTGGATCCATGTTGTCACAATTGGCAAGATCTCATTCTTTTTTATAATTGAGTAATAGTCCATCATATATGTATGTATGTATGTGTATATATATCTGTATATATCTCTCACATCATCTTTATCCATTCATCTACCATTGGACATTTTGGTAGCTTCCATATCTTGGCTATTGTAAATAATGCTGCAGTAAACATAGGGGTGAATACATCTTTTAAAGTTACAGTGTTTTCATTTTCTTTGGGTAAATACCCAGTCGTGGAATTATTGGAATATATGGTATTTCTATTTTTAATTTTTTGAGGAAACTTCGTACTGTTTTCCACAGTGGCTGTACCAGTTTGCATTCCCACTAACATGCACAGGGGTTCCTTTTTCTCCACATCCTCATCAACACTTGTTTCTTGTGTTTTTATTTTAGCTATTCTGCTAGTTGTGGGGTGATGTCTTATTGTCATTGATTTGCATTTCCCTGATGATCTGTGCTGTTAAGCATCTTTTCATTTGTCTTTTTGACCAAGATGCTCAATTTGATTTCACAATTATATTATGAAGAAATCATTTCTGGAAAACCAATTAAAATTATAAAGAAGGTAATGATAATACATTTAGCCAGGATAGAAATTCTGCATACATTTCAGAGAGAGAGTTTTATATGAATGTTGTTCTAAACAAATGCTTATTTCATGCAGTTACAGTAAATTTAGGTCAAACATTTAAAAACCAGGATGGGGCTAGGGTAGGGGCAAATATATGTTCAAATTAAATACTATACCAGAATACTAATACCATTATGAAAGAAGATTGATGATACAATCTCAAGTACTAGACAGAAATTAATCCGATAATAGTAAATTATAAATTCAAATTTGAAATTCTTTCATTACACTGAAATTGTCAAAAAATTTTGCATAAAATAGTCTGAAGTGAGAGTTAAATATTTTCATTTTATGGTATTTGTTGAAGATGTAACATACCCAATAAGAAATTTCTGTGAAATTAAGTGTAAATATGAAACTTGAAAGTAGGTTTAAACATTTTATTAGAGATAAATCAAATCCTATGCACCAAAATATATTACCAGTTTATTGGAAATTCTTCCCTTTCTTAACCTATACTACTAACAAGATACTGGTATCAGTATTTTAGATGAAAGTGTATCATAAACAGAGCAAAGGATTACGGACTCTGTAGGTTATAAATACTCTAGCTTATGCTAAGATAATATCAGTAACAACAAAAGCCTTTTTCTTCTTTTTTTTTTTAAGATTTTTTGTTTATTTGAGAAAGAGTGAGCATGAGTAGGGGGAAGGGGAGAGAGAGAGAGACAGGCAGACTCCCCACTGAGCGGGGAGCCCCATGCAGGATTCGATTCAGGGGGCCTGATCCCAGGTCCTTGAGATCATGACCTCAGCCGAAGTCAGACACTTAACTGACTGAGCCATCTGGGTGCCCCACAGAAGCCTTTCTTTTTAAGCAGACATGCAACCACAAACATATTTCCCAAGTAATCTAGATACTTGGTCAGTCTTTATAACCAAAAATATGCATTAGTCTTTAATGAAAAAGGAATATCTGGAAATCCTTTGGTTTCTATATTTTACTTTTTTCAGATGTACATGTGCAAGTCATGTACTAATACTAATATTCACAGATATTTTAAAATGGGAAGACAAGTTGCCTCTGTTTTTCTGATAATACTCTGTTAGAAAGATTTGACAGCAGATTCATTTAATGTGATGATCTCAATTTCAACAAATACCTGTTAACAACAAATTGAACCTCATTGCAAAGACATTTTTTATAGAATCATGACCAGATTTTTCTAATCCTAGCAAAGGCCACAGTGAAGTAGCCCAGACCTGCTGCTATTAATTTGTTGTGATGAGATTGTAATAAATTTGTTCAAAGCATTCATAAAGTTCTAACTTCAGAGGTGCTGTTAAACATAAAACTATGTCATGTATCATTTAAAAATATGACTGTTTGATCATAAGGTATACTTTTTGTTTTCCAACTGGTTAAAACTAAGACCTGCCACATAATGAGACACAGTTTGGTATCTCTGTACATACTACAAGAAAATAAAACAAGATAAATTGTGATAGTTAAATTCATAGCTTTCATAGGAAAATAGATATTCCCTGAACTAGTCATATCAAGTGGTCATCATTCAGTATGAATTCCAATATTAAAAGTAAAGTAAGACATTAATGGATTTTCCCTAATTCCCTGTTTCTGATACTCTGCTTCAAAATGTGATTATCAGCATTTCCATCATTGAATTCTTGGGTCCTTCTAGTTCAAGTTGTTTTTGACTTTTTGGGGGTATGAATTACAGGGACTGGATCTTATTAAAGTATTTGCTTCACTCAAAAGTCAAGTAGGCTCAGGCACTTTCTCTTGGAATGTGCCTCTCTCATTTTTTCCCACTATCTCAGTAATGACACCATAGTCATGGTCGTCTGAATTTTTATTTTTTTATTTTTTATTTTTTTTATTTTTTTATTTTAATTTTATTTATCTATTTGGCAGAGAGAGAGATCACAAGTAGGGAGAGAGGCAGGCAGAGAGAGAGGGGGAAGCAGGCCCCTTGCTGAGCAGAGAGCCTGACGTGGGCCTCGATCCCAGGACCCTGGCTGGGATCATGACCTGAGCCGAAAGCAGAGGCTTAACCCACTGAGCCACTCAGGCATCCTGAATTTTTAAACTCCAATGCAGAACACTTAAAATTACCATTGGGTTGAAATTCTGAAGAATTTTCAGTCCTTGACATTTTTGCTACATATATACTTCCCATTCTTTTTTTCCTCTAAGGAATTGAGATTTCTTCGTGGCCCTTGCTTTCTGAAAAGGAGTGGTAATCTTAGAAGAAGCCATTTATCTTTTCTTTCTGCCTCTCCAGCTACTGGACAATGGTCAAAGTCTTGACATTTTTAGTCCTCTGACATCACGCCAGTAGGAAGGTGAAAGGTCCCTCATTACTGCTGGGTAGGGGTGGATGTCCAGGTTGCCCTTGTGGTCTCCACTGACTTTGCATGGTGGGGAGGGAGGCCACATGACCTTCTGGCAGGCATGAAAGTCCCAGCTCCCTACCAGACCTTTGACCACACCAGTGGAGACGGGAGGAGCCAGTAATGGTGAGTTACCTGGTTCCACAAGGGTAGAAAATCGAAGTTTAGGCTCCCCACTCAGCCTTTTTTGGCATAGGTGGGGGTGAGGCCACAATTTTTTCTGAGGTATTTGGCTGGAGTAGGGCTTTATTGTTTAATTTGCCCCTTTCATGGCCCTTTGGCTAGAGAGAGCAGGCTTTTGTTGGGACCTTTTTTTCTTTCTTCTTTTTTGGGTCTCTGCCCATGAATATTTCTGGGTTGCCAACTTGGAGACATCAACTCCAAGTCTAGGATAAATGAGACAAAAAGAAAACCCAGGGAACTGATCACTATGTTGTTCCTTGGGTCTTGAAGTTCCTAGTTGTCTTCTTTTAACCCTTTGGAGTCTTATGTTTGTGTTAGATAGAATGGCCAGGGTTTTTACTTGCACTTAACAGGAGGAGTAGGGAACAATATATCTGTTCTATCTTCCTGGAAGCAGAAATCTACTTGGCATTTAAAATTGTATAAATTTACTACCTTTGATAAAAAGTTAAAATTAAAAACAATTTGAAAAAGAAAACCCAGGGGCATCCGGGTGGCTCAGTTGTTAGGCGACTGCCTTCGGCTTGGGTCATGATCCCAGGGTCCTGGGGTTGAGCCCCACATCGGGCTCCCTGCTCAGCGGGAAGCCTGCTTCTCCCTCTCTCACTCCCCCTGCTTGTGTTCCCTCTCTCACTATCTGTCAGATAAATAAATAAAATCTTAAAAAGAAAAGAAAAGAAAAAGTCCATGAATTATGTACAAATATTGTGACTTTAGAATAAAAAGGATTAGAAAATATCCTCATTTCTGACCTCCCTGGGTTACATAATTTTACTAATAGCTAAAATAAAATTATTTTTATTGTATTATCTTTCAACACAATTTTCATGCCATGACATAGTAGTTGAAAACATAAAGGAAATACCTAAATATAGGTTGTTGTTTTTTTTTTAATGTGGCAAATTTAAAAAGAAGGTTTCAAAAGTGTAACACTTCTATTGGGTATCACAGTATCTTCAGTTAATGGGCAACTGTATGGTCTTTCTCCTTGGTATTTGTTAGTCTGTGGGAAGCACCATGAACAGTATCATTGTGGTTTGTTAAATAGTTATCAAATCACATTTAAAATTAATACTTTTACATAATTCTTTAGGGACTTGATCTTTTATTTCCTCTTGAATGTGTGTTTTGGAAATTTTTTATAGTTTGTATTTACCATTTCTTTATATATTAAAGGATATTATTATTATGTCCTGTTAAAGTTTATATTGTTCAGTGTTAAAGATCTCTTTACAGAGAATATTTGTCATAATCTTTTTAACATTCATAACAGCGACTATTCTCATAGAAAGTGATAGTACTGTATATGTGGGTATTGCATAATGGGCTTTATCTGGTAAGGATGATGTCATTTGCGTGGGATGGCCTGAAGGAATTATTAGATGAACATAGAACTTTTGACTGCTAGCATTTCTTAATAAATGCCATACTGTTGAAAACATTGATTTGTGTTTGGACTAGAATTAACCTAGGTTTTCCTGGCTTGCCTCTGAAGATTTAAAGAGATAAATTCCGTCATAATTACATAACTGAATACAATGAAATATTGGACATTTTTCCCTCTGGGAGAGAGAAGTGGAATTAGGAAGGAAAGAAGTTAATATACAACTGACATTCTCTGTTATACAGTTGTGAGACTAACTTTTGAGATTTGATGTTCAAGGATATTTGAAATTTTTGTTTCTGTCATTTCTGTATTTAGTTTATTGCTGAGGTGTAAGATTCTGTTCTTGGAAACGTTCATAATTTTATAAAGATATTTTTAAGGTACATATAATTAAATAGAGGCAGATTACATTGATTTTGTTACTTTGAGTACTGCACATTCAATTTGTTTTTAGTGTAAGATATATGTAACCTAAAATTTATTACCACCTTAACTGTTTTTAAAAGGTACAGTTAAGTACATTCACATTGTTTTCTAACCACCACCATTATAGCTACCTCCAGAACTTTTTCAAGTTTCCAAACTGAAACTATATCTGTTAAACAGTAGCTATTATTACCTCCCCCTCCCAGCCGGTGGTAACCACCCTACTTTTCCGGTCTCTGTGAGTTTGACTAGTCTAGGCACCTTATATAAGTGAAGTCATACAATATTTGGCCTTTTGTGTCTAGCCTGTTTCACTTAGCACATATTTTGAGGGTTCATTTACATTGTAGCATGTATCCGAATTTCATTTCTCTTTAATGCTGAATATTATTCTATTGCATGCATTTACTACATTTTGTTTATCCATTCATCTTTAATGGATATTTGGGTTGTTTCTACCTTTTGTCTCTTGTGAATAATGCTGGTACAAATATTGGTGTGCAAATACCTGTTCGAGTCCCTGCTTTTAATTCTTTGGGGTATATAGTCAGAAATGTAATTGCTAGAAAATTTTATGTTTAATTTTTTGAAGAACCACCATACTGTTCTTATAGCAGCTGTACCATTTTACATTCTTACCAGCAAGAACAAGGATTACAGTTAATCCTATCCTCATCAGTACTTGTTATTTTCTAGCTTTAAAAAAAATAATAATACCCATTCTAATTGATATGAAGTGGAGTCTCATTTTGGTTTTGATTTGCATTTCTTTTATGATTAGTGATGTTGACTGTCTTTTTTTTCTGCTTATTGGCTGTTCGTGTATCTTCTGTTCAACTCCTTTGCCCAATTTTTTAATTGGGTTGTTTTGTTGTTGAGTTTTAAGATTTTTTTTAAATAATATATCCTGAATATTAATCTCTTATCAGATAATCCATTTTATTTTTAAATTGTGTTCCAGAGGGTTGGTAGTGATGTGGTTGTAATCTGACCTGGTCTATAGGTATGTCTCCTACATTTCCTCTACTAAGGATCCTTATGAATCCCTTCATGGAGCCCACATTTTAAAAATTAACTAGTTACCCACCAAATAATTTTTTTTATTTAGAAATGATTAATTTTTCAGTTTTTAATAAAAAACAAAATAGCTAAGTAGAGATTTGTTCAGCATGAAGTAACCGATGTTGACAGGCTGAGTTACCTTATTTCTAGCAATTAAAATTGACCTTTTAATAACATAGGTATTGTGTTAGATGCGAAAGACACAAAGCTTTTGGTCTCAAAGAACTTAAAATCTAATGAAGAATTAACAGTACCATGTGTTAATTACTGTAGTGGGCTAATAGAAACAGTGATGGAATCCTTTGAGTGCCTAGACAAGTCAAGGAATGTATAAGGAAGTTATGTTTGAGATGGCTCTTGAAGGAAGGACAGGAGTTACCAGGGTATAGAGACTGATGAGAGCCCAAAGTTCAGTGATACTTCCTTTGAGAGGGTCCTTAGGATTAAGAATCACTGGTCTATATAACTGAAAAGGAGGGAGGGAGAGCCAGCCCCAGTGAATGAGACGAATTAAGAACATTGTGAACTAAGCAAACACCCTAAAAAAATGTTTTACTCTATGTGTGTGTGCTAATAAGCAGTACACAATGGCCAAAGCATCTAATTTTTTTTTAAGATTTTATTTACTTATTTGAGAGAGAGAGAACACGAGCTGAGGGGAGGGGAAGAGGGAGAAGCAGGCTCCCCACTAAGCAGGGAGCCCCACACAGGGCTCCATCCGAGGGTCCTGGGATTATGACCTGAGCAGAAGGCAGACACTTACTTAATCAACTGAGCCGCCCAGGCACCCCCAAAGCATCTTTTTTAAAAGAGAAATTTGGGAAAGATATTCCTTGGTCCCTTTTCCCTGTATGCTATTTTTCCCCCCTTTAAGATTTATTTATTTATTTGAGGGAAGCCTGGGTGGCTCAGTCAGTTAAGCATCTTCCTTCGTCTTGGTCACGGTCCCGGGGTCCTGGGATATAGCCCCACATCAGGCTCCCTGCTCAGTGAATAGTCTGCTTCTCCCTCTCCCTCTGCCTCTGCTGCTCTCCCTGCTTGTGCTCACTCTCTCTCTGTCAAATAAATGAATAAAATCTTTTTTTAAAAAGATCTATTTAAGAAACAGCCACTTAACCCACTGAGCCACCCAGGCACCCCCTTTTCTCCCTGTGTGCTTTAGGTAACCTGTTCATGCATAAGAGCTAGAAACACTTGAAAAAGTTCTTTATAGATGAATAAGTTCAAGCTGATCTGTCATGATATGGATAACTTTAAGTTTAAATTCAAGATATTTGTATTAATTGATTCAACTGAATTTAGCTTACTTTGGCTGTGATTCAGATAGGTGGCTCATTTTAACAGATAATGCCACCACATTATTTCTCCTGATAGCTTTCATGAGAATAGGGAGAAGAGCAGAGGGTCAGAAGAGTGAATTAGATCTGGTGGGTCAAAGGAAATGATCCCAGGCAGCTTAGTATAGAAGTCAAACACCAGTCTGAGAAAAAAGAAGGTTGTGTCAGGCTTTGGGCTGCCCTAGGAGGTGCCCTCCGTGGAGAATGGCAGTTGTAACAGTTTGAAAGAAGGGGCAAAACTGAGCAGATTTCTAAGAGCAGAGAAAGAATTTATTGAACCACTTAGATGTTTATAATTGTTTTCTTTTAAGAGATATAGTTATTAACAAGTTTTTGTGTTATAAAGAGTTAAGGCTTTTTCTTTTTTTGCTACCTTATCAGAAGTGAGCAATAACTACTATATTAGTAAACTGATTATGTTCTTTTTTCTGAATCTTGTGACTTTCGTAGTCTCAAACGTACTCATTTCACAGAAATGGAAAGTTAATAAATTAGCTGGGAGGAAAATAGGTAAATGTTCACAATAAACTTTTTTCAGATTTAAGAAGCCATACTACTATTAGGTCTTTGCACTCCAGGTTTGTCCCCTGAAAGTAGGAATCAGCCACTTCTTTTTTTTTTTTTTAAGATTTTATTTATTTATTTAAGAGAGAGCTCAAGAGAGAGCATGAGAGGGGAGAAAGTCAGAGGGAGAAGCAGACTCCCCATGGAGCTGGGAGCCCGATGTGGGACTTGATCCTGGGACTCTGGGATCATGACCTGAGCCGAAGGCAGTTGCTTAACCAACTGAGCCACCCAGGCACCCCAGAATCAACCACTTCTAATTCACAAAATCATAAGGTTCTTAACCAGATAATGAAAAAGATAGACTTGGGGAAAAGTACCTCTTTTTGTATGCTTCTTACCTGCAAAAAAAGGTAAAATAATTGAAAGCATCTCACTGAAAGCATAGAGTAGGAGATTCTGAGATGTTCTAGAGATTAAGATGGTAATAAATAGTAGAACTAGGACTAAAATCTGACTCTATGTCTCATTTAAGATAATAGTGTTTCTCTAAATTTTATTGTCTCTGGGTATGGTTTTGAGAACTTTTATTGGCAGAGTATGTGATAAATAATATTTCAAAATGAAAGCAAATACAGTTGGCCCTTGAACAGCATCGGGGGTTAGGGGAACTGACCCCAGCACAGTTGAAAATCCATGTCTAACTTTTGACTCCCCCCAGCATTTAACTACTAATCTTCTACTGTTGATGGAAGGCCTTACTGATAACATAAACATGGTAACACATATTTTATATGTTATGTATATTACATACAGTATTCTTACAATATATCTAGAGTAAAGAAAATATTAAAATCATAAGAGAAAATACATTTTCTGCACTGTATTGGAAAAAATCTCCACATTAGTGGACCTGCACAGTTTAAACCCATGTTGTTCAAGGGTCAACTGTATTATAAGAATTCAGTCACAGTTAAGGATGGTCTTTATAGACTAAATATTTGAGTTTGTTTTCTAATATTATGTGAAACTGGGATCCATTCTAGGCAGAAATTCATGTTCTTTCCTATGTGAGAAAAAAGGTTCTTTTAAGTTGGTTAATGTTTTTTGCTTTCTCTACATTATTTGAAAAGGAAAAATGTGTAATATATTTGAATGATTTCTAAAAATAAGTGAGGGTAATTAGAAAGTTGCAGGAATATATGTGTATGTGTGTTGTAAATATATGTACATCCTTCCTCATTAAGATTTAGTAATACTTATCTTCGTTGTCATATCTTTCTTTCTTTCTTTCTTTCTTTCTTTCTTTCACACAGAGAGAGAGAGAGATTACAAGTAGGCAGAGAGGCAGGCAGAGAGACAGGAAGAGGAAGAAGCAGGCTCCCCGCCGAGCAGGGAGCCCGATGCGGGCCTCGATCCCAGGACGCTGAGATCATGACCTGAGCCGAAAGCAGAGGCTTTAACCCACTGAGCCACCCAGGCGCCCATATTTCTTTTTTTTTTAAGATTTTGTTTATTCATTTGAGAAAGATACTGTGCACAAGCAGGGGGAGAGGCAGAGAGAGAGGGAGAAGCAGACTCCTCACAGAGCAGAGCTCGGAGCAGGGAGTTCGATACGGGCCTCCATCCCAGGACCTGGAGATCATAACCTGAGCCAAAGGCAGATGCTTAACCATCTGAGCCACCCAGGCGCCCTTGTTGTCATATATTTCTTAACTCTTAAAGTGTTTCACTACAGATAGCCACATGTATTTATGGTAATTTGAACCCATTAGGGACCCTTTCTCCCTATCAAATTATAGCAGGTTCTAATTTCTTTAATTGTTCTACTGGAATTGTTCTGCTGGGAGCGGAACTAGGGTGCCCTTTTCTCCAGTCTTCAGTAGCATTTTCTTCACTGCCCTCCAGGCCACACTAATAGGCTCTGCAAGGCCGCTTAGGGCCACTGCCTGATGCCTTCTTGTAAGCTAACACCAAGTGTTTTAAGTTTTTGTTAGCACTTCAGTTCCATGTACCAGTTTCTGTTTTCTTGGTTATTGCTATGTAACCAACCACTATAAAGCTTAGTGGCTTACAAAAAAACCCAACAATCATTTACTCTGAACTTTCCTAGGCGTTGGCGCCTTTCCCTTCTGTCTCCTACCCCATCCTCCAAATGTAACTTGCCACAAAAGTTTCTGTTACACAAGGGTGAGAGAGAGATAGCTGATTGTGGAACTGGGACATGGAAAGTTATGAGATAAACCTGGAACATCTTGTTTTGCTAGAATATGAGGAAATGCTCAAAAAAATGAAGATGGTATATCAAAAAGATACAGGAGTTCTCATAATCAAATCTGGCTCATAATGTATTATAAGCCTTTGAATAAAATGAAAATCCAAGTCCATGTAGCAAATAGGACTATAAATCAATGTGCATGTAATTTTTACAAATAGGAAGAAAGAGAATATCATAAATTAAAAACATTTTATATTTCAAAATGGAGCAAAGGTCCTGTGTTATTATTTTATATATCTAAAGCACTCTTTTAAAGCAGTAACCTATTTTAGCTTTTTTAAAATTATAAAATATTTGGGGCACCTGGGTATCTGACTCTTGATTTTGATTCAGGTCATGATCTTGGGGTCCTGGGATTGAGCCCCACGTCAGTCTCCACAGTCAGCTGGGAGTCTGCTTGAGGATCTCTCTCCCTCTCCCCGTACCCCTCCCCCTGCTCTGTCTCTCTCTCTCAAATAAATAAAATCTAAAATATTTATCTGTAGTTTGATACACATAACAGTTTTTCCCTGAAGAGTTGAATTTGATTCATTTTATGTAAGTACTTACTTGTTTAGAAGTTATTTTCAATCCAGGTTATGTAATACATCTTAAAACAGCAAAAAAAATCATGAAGATAAAATTGTGATTTGGCCTTTCTTAACTATGTTAATTATGTTACAGTCTTACTATAGCTGAAGCTCTATAGATAAGGGAGGACAGGATTCTTACTCATTTCTGAGTTGACAGTTTTTGTTTTATCCATTTATTTGCTCATTTTTTGAATGACTATTTTATTGAGCTCCCTACTATGTGTAATGGCACTACTGAGTACCAAGTGTACAGAGTCAAGCAAAGCAGACATAGTCCCTATCCTTATAACATAAGAGACTCATTACATATTTGCTGTATGAATCTAGATTCTTATACACCCCCTCCGTTAATATTGAGGATGCTTTTTACTATTTCTTAGGCTTTTTAAACATATTATTTTAAAACTTAACAGTATCTCTGAGGTGAATTTGACATTGAGGGTAAGATTTTTGTAAATGTGGAAAATAATTAGGCATTCTATTGCAAACAAAATGTCCTAGAACATTTTTTATTGAAACATTTAGTTATTTTAGTTAATTGAGACTTCAATGATTTATCCCTTAGGCAAAAATTTTCTCATATTTTTATCAGGCCAAAATAGGTTTTTTATGCTTTACTCAACTGAATAATACATCCAAGGTCTGTGCCAGAGTGGTATAGTTGTTGGGTCATGTCACTAGCATTAGAAAAAAAGATAATGACTGGTGAAAGACCAAGGTCACATTCAGGATACGATACATAGAAGTAATTTAATAGCTTAATTGCAAAGTTGTTTATTATCTAGTTTGTGGCTTTTCATAGTACTTGGCAAATCTGAATTGGGTTAGCAGTCTAGAAAACAAGCTAGGATTGACTACACAGACACAGGGAAACTTAGGAGGTCTGTGTGACAATAACTAGTCTTGTGAATATGTGTGAAATCAAAAGCTTACTCTAGTAACACAAAGATACACGAAACTTTGTGCTTATTTAACCTTACTGAAAGATAAGGAAATTGCTTTAAACATTTTAATGTAAATCATTAAGTAAATGTTTTCTGCATTTTTGCCTTTTAGAAGTCGGGTATACTGAATGCAACATTGCTTCTTTTTGGTGACCAAAGATCATAAATTATTATATTGTACTCGGCTATATTTTATGACCTAGTACAATTCCATATAATTTTGAGAGTTTTGTCATGTTTTTGTTGTATTGCTCTCAACCCTAGGAAGCTGGCTTTATGTGTGCCTCTTTGTGTTTTATAGTTTTGAAATAATTTTCCATGCATTGTTTTATTTGATTCTTAGATTGGGCAGTGACAAAGGAGTTAAAGAGAAATGAATGGGTTCAAGATACATTTGGACTAATAAATTGATAGTGTTTGTTGATAGGTTTAGATTGGGAAAAAGGGAAAGGATAATTCTAGAATTCTGTCCTAGGGAACTGGATAGACAAAAGCATTTCCATCATGAGATAGAAAATACTGGAAAAGTGATATATTTGCCAATGTATAGCATTTCTTTGGCATTATTGTATAAAGATAGTTCTCAAAGCTAAGAAGTCTTTTTCCCTCTACAGAAAAACATGAGCTATTTTGAAGCATTCAGTTTGTATACAGGACTCAGGATACTACTGCCTATTGATATTTTCCTACATTAATTAGTCACTAAATCAAATGTAGTTAAATTCTGTTTCCATATTTTACTAGTTTAAACTTGAGTGATTAAAAAAATTGGAAACTATGAGTCTGTGGTCTAGCTGAGCACTTCATTATTTTGAACATAATTGAGATTCCAGCAGTAAAGAAAAGAGCATAGATAAACAAAGAGCTACATCTCTCAGAAATAACATGACCCCTTTAAAAATCCAACTACATTGGGTAATTATGTTAAATATAGAGTGTTTCAGGTAAAAGATAAAGATTGCCGGGCAATAAAAAGAAAGCAAAATCTAACACAAAATATGTGTTTATAAGAGACACATTCAAAGCAATGATCCGGAAGTATCAAAAGATATTCTAGGGCACCTGGGTGGCTCAGTGGGTTAAAGCCTCTGCCTTCAGCTCAGGTCATGATCTCAGGGTCCTGGGATCGAGGCCCGTATCCGGCTCCCTGCTCGGCAAGGAGACTTCTTCCTCCTCTCTCTCTGCCTGCCTCTCAAACTACTTGTGATCCCTCTCTCTCTCTCTCTGTCAAGTAAATAAATAAATAAAATCTTTTTTAAAAAAAAAAGATATTCTATAGTTATATTAACTATATTATTTTCCTGTGCTTTATAACAAACCATCACAAACTTAGCAGCTTCAAGAACTTAATGGTTTCTTTGGATCAGGTGTCCAGGCACAGCTTAGCTAGGTCTGCAGCAGGGCTTCAACCAAGGTGTTGACCAGGGCTGCATTCTCATCTACAGGCTTGACTGGGGAACGGTCTGCTTCTATCCTTCTTCAGGTTGTTGGCAGAATTTATTTCCTTCCAATGGTAGAATTCATGGTAGCTTGACTCTTCAAAGCTGCATCAGAGAGAGACAGATGGATATAACCACAAGAATGACATACATCTCCTTCACAATCTTCTGTTGGTTAAAGTCAAGTCTAACCAATAGAAGTACAGTTGATTTTTAACAATATGAGTTTGAACTACATGGGTCCACTTATATGCAGAATTTTTATAGTATGATACTATGGTATTTTCCTTATGATTTTCTTTTTCTTTTTCTTTGTTTTTTTTTTTTTTAAAGATTTTATTTATTTATTTGACAGAGAGAGATTACAAGTAGGCAGAGAGGCAGGCAGAAAGAGGAGGAAGCAGGCTCGATGCGGGCCTCGATCCCAGGACCCTGAGATCACGACCTGAGCCGAAGGCAGAGGCTTTAACCCACTGAGCCACCCAGGCGCCCTCCTTATGATTTTCTTAACATTTTCTTTCCTCTAGATTACCTTATAGTAAGAATACAGTATATAATACATATATAAAATGTATGTTAATTGACTGTTTCTGCTATTGGTAAGGCTTCTGATCAACAGTAGGCTCTTAGGAGTTAAGTTTTGAGGGAGTCAAAAGTTATACACAGTTTTCAACTGTGTGGGGGGATAGCACTCCTAACTCCCCCGCATTGTTCAAGGGTCAAATATATATTGGCTACTTATGAAGTCCCACCCACACTCATTTGGAGGGGCTGTTATACAAGGGCATGAACAAGGATCATGGGAGTCACATTAAAATCCGTCTGCAAAGCAAAGAACAATACTAGAAATAAAAGAGGTAACTTAAAGGGGCGCCTGGGTGGCTCAGTCAGTTAAATGTCTGCCTTCGGCTCAGGTCATGATCCCAGGGTCCTGGGATGGAGCCCCACATCAGGCTCCCTGCTCAGCAGGAATCCTGCTTCTCCCTCTCCCACTTCCTCTGCTTGTGTTCCCTTTCTCATTGTATCTCCTTCTGTCAAAGAAATACAGTCTTAAAAAAAAAAAAAAACTAGAGGTAACTTAAGAATTATAAAAATTTGATTTACCAGAAAGATTTAATAATTTAAAATTTTGTGGGAACATAATAACAAAATCCCAAAATATATAAAGAAGAGGTTAAAGAATTACAAAGAGAAATAGACAAGATAGCAATAGTAATAGTAACAGAAGACTGTAATATACCCTTTTCAGCAGTTGATACAAAAAAACTGACCAAAAAAAGTAAAGATGAGCCTTGATGCAGTCAAACAAATAGGACCTAATAGATATAACTAGAGCATTATGTGCAATGTACAATACACATTCTTTTCAGACTTACACAGAATATTTATAAAAAATGGACCATATGCTGATCCATAAAGAAAATGCAGACAAATATCAAAGGATTGAAATAACATAAAGAGTATTCTTTACTATAATAAAGTTGTTAGACATCAACAAAAAGGTAATTAGAGTATCCTTAAATGTTCAGAAATTAAAGAATACATTTCTGACAGAATGAGACAAGAAATTGTAATGGAAATTAGAAAATATTTCTAATCTAATATACTTATAAAATATGTATTCTCATGAGAGTCAGCTAAAGCAGCACTTGAAGGGAATTTTGTAGCTTTAAATATGTATATAATTGAGAAGAACTGTCTAAAAATTAATAAGCTAAGCATCCATCTCAATAAATTAGGAAAAGAATAGCATAATCCCTCCTCCAGATGAAAAGATGATAAAGATAGAAAGAAATCAACAACACAGAAATTATACAGTGAATAGGGATAACAAAGCTAAAGTTGATATTTTGAAAACACTAATGATATTTTCAAATCATTGATGAGATTGATCAAGAAAGAAGGTACAAAATCCAAAGTCATATGCTATAAACATTAAAAAAACAAGAAAAAAAGAGGATATTATAAATAGCTTTTTGTTAATGAAATTGAAGATTCCGATGAAATTAGCAAACTCCTAGACTCTAATAACTTAAAACTGATTCAGGAAGATTTATAAAACCTAAATATGAGGTGTCTGTGTGGTTTAGTCGGTTGGGCATCCAACTCCTGATTTCAGCTAGGTCATGATATCAGGGTTCTGGGATTGAGCCCCAAATCAGGCTCTGTGCTCAGCACAATTTGCTTGTCCCTCTCCCTGTGCTCCTCCCCCTGCTCCTGCTCTATCTCTAAAATAAATAAATAAAATCTTTAAAAAAATTTATGAAACCTAAATAATTTTGTATTAAAGACATTCAGTCAGTTGTGAAAAATCTTTATTAACGGAAATTTCAGGACCAGATGGCTTCATCAATGAATTCTAACAGGCTTTTAAAACAGAAATAATGTGGGGCACCAGGGTGACTTAGTTGTTAAGGGTCTGCCTTTGGCTCAGGTCCTGATCCCAGAGTCCTGGGATTGAGCCTGAGCCCGTGCCCAGCATTGAGCTCCCTGCTTGGCAGGAAGCCTGCTTCTCCCTCTCCCACTCCTCGTGCTTGTGTTCCCTCTCTCACTGTCTCTCTGTCTGTCAAACAGATGAATAAAATCTTAAAAAAAAAAAAAANAAAAAAATTTAAAAAAAAAAAAAAAAAAAAAAAAGAATTTGAGGGTGCCTGGTGCCTGGTCTGCTTGGTTTGGGAAAGCATGTGACTCCTGATCTCGGGGTCATAAGTTTGAGCCCTTGTTTGGTGTAGAGATTGCTTTAAAAAAAATTTTTTTTTTAATTTATATAAATTCAGTTAAGAGAAAAAGAGGGAATTTACTCAAATTTAATTTTATGAGACCAGACAACCTTGATATCAAATCTTGACAAAGTTAGGATGAGAAAATAAATATTCCAGAGTATTATTATGAGTATTCATGATTATATATGCTAAAATCTTGAACCAAGTATTAATAAACTGAGTCCAGCTAATATAAAGGATAAAACACCATGACTAAATTGAGTTTATCTCAGGAATGCAAAATTTAATGTTAGAAAGTCAATTCAATTTCTCAGTAATAAAAAAAGTTTTAATGAGAAGGACAGAAATCAATTCTACACTAATGGAATAAAAGAACAGTGCAATAAAGGAGTAAAATTCCATATTAATATAAGAAAAGATAAAAATCCTGTGATCATCTCTATAGATGATAAAAAAGAGTTGATGAAAATTTAATATCTATTACTGATAAAAACTCTTAGTAAACTAGGAATAGAAAGGAATTTCAGGGGTGTCTGGGTAGCTCAGTCAGTTAAGCATCTGCCTATGGCTCAGGTCATGATCCCAGGGTCCTGAGATTGAGTCCCACATCGGGTTCCTCAGCGGGGAGCCTACTTCTCCCTCTCCCTCTGCCTGCCACTCCTCCTGCTTGTGTGCACGCTCTCTCTCGCTCTCTCGCTCTCTGACAAATAAATGACTAAATCTTTTTTAAAAAAAGACAGGAATTTCATTAATCTGAGAAGGAATATCTACAGAAGATCTTTGAAATAGGAACAAGAAAAAATACCTTCTATTACCACTTTTATTCAATATTATACTGAAGATCCTAGCCAACAATGTAAGGGAATTCAATAAGTAAGTAAGTAAATAAATGAATAAGGATCAGAAAGAAAAAAAAAGCTTTCGCCGTTCACATAACCATGTAATTGTGGATCTAGAACTCTCCAAAAGGTTACACAGATAAATCACATCAATGAAAAAAAAAATGTTCTTCAAGAACACCAGATACAAAATCAATATATAAAAACCAATTTTATTTCTGTTAGTAATTAGTGGTTAGAAAATAAAACTAAAAATATATGTCATTTATAAAATAATAAGAACTGGGGATAAAGCAATGTACAAAACCCTTCTGAGGAAAATTATAAAACTTAATAGATAAATTAAAGGTGACTTCATTAATGGGGATGTTCATAGATTGAAAAATTCATTATTGTAAAGGTGTTATTTCTTCTCAAATTGATGTTTGATTCACTGCACTCTCCAGCAGGTGTTTTCATGAAATTAAACAAGCCCATTCTAAAGTTTATAAGGAGATGCAGAGGACCTAGAAAGCTAAGAAACACTTAAAGAACCATGAGGTGGGAATACCTTAGCAGTTTAGGAACACGTCACTCTGCTAGACGGCAAGAATTATTATAAAGCTATAGTGATTAAGATTGAGTATACTGACATAAGGATGGAGAAGTAGTGCAATGTACCAGCCTTCAAATAGACCCATACAAATATAGACACCTGGTATATGACAAGGGTGTTATTGGCAAATAATAGGAGGAGAAAGATGGTCTTTTCAGTAGCGCTCACTGGGTTAAATGGGTATCCCTGTAGGAAAATTTGAAATTGGCCTCCTACTTCACATTATACTAGAAAAATCAATTCCTGGTATATAGTAAATGTGATGGTCAAACTATAAAACTTTTAGAAGAATATATCTTTATAAACTTGGAAAGTTTTCCTTTAAACTTGGAAGGTTTTCCTTTAAAACTGTAAAAACCACTAACCAATAAAGGAAAAGATTAATAAAACATTTTACTGTATTAAAGGCTGTCATCAAAGATACCACAAAGACTCTGGAACTTCAAACCACAAAGTGGGGGAAGAGATTTGCAACACATATAATTAATACCAGATTCATATTCAGAATTTATAAAGATGTCCAACAAATCAAAAGACTTTATAAGAAAGGAAATCTATAGCCAGTAAACATATAAAAAGCTGTAGTACCTCATTAATAATAAAGGAAATGAAAATTAAGATCACAGTGAAATGCCACTGTATGAAAATCTTTAAAACATAATAAACATATTAAGACATCTCATAACAAGTATTGGAAAGGATGTGAAGCCACAAGAACTCTTTCACACTGCTGGTAGATGTGTAAATTGGTACAACCACTTTGGAAAACAGTTTGTCATTCTCTTGTGAAGTTGAAGATTCCTGCATCTTATTACATGGCATTTTCACTCCTAGATATTTATCTAGATCAATGGGTAACTGAAATGTTCATCAGTAGTAGAATAACCAAATAAATTGTGACATGTTTATATAGAAGAGAACTATGAAGACAGTAAAAATGAAGGAACTACTGCAGGATACACCTTACATGAAAATAGAAGGAAACAGATTCTCTCCTAAAATTTCCAGAAGAAATGTAGCCATGCCAACACACCTTGATTTTAGCCCAATGAGACTTCTTTCTGACTTCTGACTTCCAAAAATGTAAAATAATGAATTTGTGTAGTTTTAAGCTACTGAATTTGTGGTAATTTGTTACAGCAGCAATAGGTAGTTAATACTAAAAATTATGAACTCTATCAAGGGAATGATTATCACTAAAATCATTAGGTTGGTTTCTCTTTTGGAGAGGGAAGAGGTTATGATCGGGAAGAGCTACATTGGAGCTTCTAAGGTACTGGCAATATTTTATTTGAATGCATATATGTTTTATGTAGTCTTCTGCACACACGAAGTTAACATCATTGGTTTTATAACCAGAAAAAGAGCTTTAAGAGTAATACATACCCATAATTTTTTAAACTGAAGGTTATTTCTTAAAGGCTTTTTTAAAAAATCTATTTATTTATTTATTTGAGAGAGAGCATACAAGTGGGGGTAAGGGCAGAGGGAGAGAATCTTCAAGCAGACTCCCCACTGAGCCTGGGCTGGATCTCACAACCCATGCGATTATAACCTGAACCAAAACCAAGAGTCAGACGCTTAACCAACTGAGCCACCCAGGTGCCTATAAAGGCTTTTTTAAATCACATTTCTTTGATTATAAAATTGTTTCTTCCTTGAGAGAGTATGACAAAAAATATTTTTTATAAACAAACCACAGTACTTTGCAGTATTTTCTGTAATATGATCATGACCGTATGATCTTGAATTTATAGCATGTAAAAAAATTACTCAGTTAACAGAAAGAAGAAGCTACTTGCCTTCCCAAATTGAAATAAAAATATAGTTTAAGTGGAAGAACTTGTAAGAACCTTATCCAAAATTCTGTTTTCAAAAATAGATTATGTCTTAAATTTGCTAAATATTAAAAAATAAGGAATACCCATTTATTGAAATGCATCTAAGCTTAGTGTGTATCTTGCTGTTATTTTTTTCTCTGCTTAATATAGGGATAAAAAATGTTGGAAGTTATTTGTTTCATTTTTCTGGATTTTAAGTGATTTAATTAATTAATTAATTAATTATTTGAAAGAGAGCACTTGAGTGGGGAGGGGGGTAGAAGCAGACTCAGCAGACTCCCCACTGAGCAAGGAGCCTGATGTGGAACTGGATGTCAGGACCTGCCAAAGGCAGATCTTAACAGACTGAGTTTAAATCATGTTTAAGGGATTAAGCATAATCCCTGCCTAAATTTAATTTGTTGCCTGGAGCTGTCATCTTGGAGGGTTAAATTTAAATGAAGAGCAGTTTGCAATGAATTTAATTTCTTTAATTTTTTTTTTAAGTTTATGTATTTATTTAAGTAATCTCTACACCCAATGTGGGGCTCAAACTCATGACCCCAAGATCAAGCGCCACATGTTCCTCTGACTGATCCAGACAGGCACCCCTCACTTCTTCAACTTTTAAAATTATACTAATAAAATTTACGTAGGAGTTGATAAACACTGGAGTTTATCTCTGGAGGAGTTGCTTAACTCTATTAACCAGGGCTTTAACTTTTTCCTAATGAATGCAATATGGGGAGGCATTTTGGCAAGATGGTGATCTGTTTCCCAACTTCAGTTACTAACTACCACTTCAGAGTGAAACAGCTCTGAGGCTTGCAGACTGGAGGGGCCTAGAAGGAATATGTGAGTTTGGAGAATATACTGTAATCCAAATGAAAACAAGAGGCAAAGCCTGTCGGGCCATTATAATTTTTGAGTTCTCAGAAAGAACTGTGCCCCTGAGTGGAAGCTTACTTCCAGTGCATTGTAGAGGTTGCTTCTACAATTTTGGTGTTAACTGCCTTGCAAGGGACTCCAGCGGTTTAAAGGATGAGCCCCGAGCGCCTGGGTGGCTCAGTGGGTTAAAGCTTCTGCCTTCGGCTCAGGTCATGATCCCAGGGTCCTGGGATCGAGGCCCGCATCGGGCTCCCTACTCAGTGGGGAGCCTGCTTCCTCCTCTCTCTCTCTCTGCCTACTTGTGATCTGCTCTCTCTCTCTCTGTGTCAAATAAACAAATAAAATCTTTAAAAATAAATAAAAAAATAAAATAAAATAAAAATAATAAAGGATGAGCCCCAAGGATGAGTCAAGCCATGAATTGGCAAAAGAAAACAATTCACTTAAAGGAACGCCAGCACCCAGAGCAGGATGAACAAGGATTGCATCTAGAACAAGTGATTTCAGTGAAATAGAAATAGAAACTGGAAGAGATAGATGACAGATTTAATAGGCAAAACAAAATAAATTGTCTTAGATTTTCAAGAGAAACAGAGACATGCTTCTAATCATAGTGTAAAAGAAAACAAAAAGTGGGAGCCTTTTTATATATTAATTTGTGGAAAGGGTGATTATTGGTGAGACTCAAATTCCTGGTCTGGAACATTAAGTAGAAGAGTATACCAAAGTGGGGCAGTCGAGGGGGGCGTATATATATATCGATCGATCGGATCGATGTATATATGTGTATCTATCTATCTATATATGGAAGGAGAAAGAATAAATGGAGGAGATGTAATAACTAAAGATATAATAGGCAAGCATTTTTCTGGTTTAAAGAAAGATTGAAAGAGTCTGCTGAGTTCCAGACCAGAGTATTGAAGATGGTGGGGAGACAAGATAAACAAGCTATTTACAAAGGAAAAATCATCAGATATGTGTCAGACTACTCAATGTGATACTGGAAGCTAGACGGTAGTTAAATACATCTACAGGTTCCTAAGAAAGGACCTGTGCATCTACCTAACCAAGTATTATTCACATGTTATGGTGAAAGCAAGATACTTGTGTGTCCACAGTAATACAGATGCTCCACTTAGGAAAAGTTCTCAGTAAATGATTCTCACCAAATAATTGCCAACAGAGACTTTAAGCTATGGCAGAAGAAGAGAGAAAACAGTGCTAAGCAAATGAATCTCACAGTATATTTAACTAGATCTAAATGGATAATGATAGAGTGACTTTATTTCAGCACATTCCTTTGTCTTCTGCATTTCCTGAAAGCTTGCAAAAGCTTCAGTAGATGCAGATTCGGTCCCTCTGGCGAGACCATAAGTAATTTTCTATTCTTCCAGAGGGAGGCATACAATTTTAATTGTCTTATTGTAAAGAAAGCTGTTAATATTCAATTCTCAATCTGTTAATTCATTGAGGGTTGCCAAATGATGACATCCTGTCATTTTTCATTTATAGCTAGAACACTTATACAGACACTTCATCTGTTCGCTTACTCAGTGATACAGTTCATATAGGAAAGGCAAGGTGTAATGAATAGGCTCTCTATCATCTTTTGGGGGTCAGGGGGAGATGTCATTATAAACTAGTATAATTCAACATATGTGATACATTTAAGTCCTTTGCAATTATTATCTCTATTGAAGCTGAGATTTGTCTCATCTTTGGCCAGTAGAAGCAAAAATGGTTCCTGACTCCTTTTGACATGACCCTGATAATCTTTGACAGTAAAGAAAGGGGCGGTATTATGGGGTGCCTGGGTGGCTCAGTCGGTTAAGCATCTACTTTCAGCTCAGATTGTGATCCTGGAGTCTTGGGATTGAGGCCCGTGTCAGACACCCAGCTCAGCAGAGAATCCGCTTCTCCCTCTTCCTCTCCCTCTAACCTTCTCCCTTGCTCATGCTCTTGGTTGTTCTCTGTCTCTCTCAAATGAATAAATAAGAATTCTTAAAAAAAGAGGGGGTGGTGGTTTTTGTGGGGGTTTTTGTTTTTGTTTGTTTGTTTTAGTTTTGCGTTGCTTTTTAAAAAAAACCTGAGAATGTTGTCTGTGTTTTTGGGAAGGTGCATTTTAGGATCCATTTGTTTCCTAGGATATTTGATATTTAGTATGATCTTTGGTATATTTGTAGACAGATATGCCTTAGAATTTGTGTTACTTGCAAAAAATATTGGTTTTATTTTTTAACTATATGTGGGGACTCAGAAAGAATCAGTATTTCCCAGTAAAAAGATGGAGAGGTGTATGTTAAAATGTTTTTTTCAATTGAATAATAAATATTTGAATATTTACTCTGGACCATTCTTCATGATGGGAAATCTTGGGAATTCAGACAGTCATGAAACCTCCTTATTTACCTAACATTTCAATAAAATAAGTTCTAAGGATTGACCTTAAACTTAATTTATTTTTTATTTCAGATCTGTCACGAAATCGTCTCTCAGAAATTCCCATAGAAGCATGTCATTTTGTTTCTCTTGAGAATCTCAACTTATACCAAAATTGTATTCGGTATATACCAGAGGCAATTGTAAACCTACAAGCTCTAACATTCTTAAATATTAGGTATGGATGCTGTTTCTTTTTTTTGCTTTTTTTGTTGTTGTTGTTTTAATTTTTAGTTTTATGTGGTATTTTCAATTCTCTCTTCCCTTTCACTAAAATTTACATTATCTATTCATATCTGCAGTATCTATACATGTTCTTAGGCTGAATTAACAATATTTCCTATGTCCTTCTAGTTTCTCTCTTCACCTTTAACTTTGCAATAATTAACAAACTGTGTCATTGGCCTGATAGGCTTGCAGTAGTCTTGTAGGTATGAATCTTCAATTACATTTTCAAGTAAGCTTTATCAGATGAGAATAGATCTGAAAGTACTTTGATTCTTGTGATTTTGTATTTTTGTGTACTAAGTTCTGAATGTGTAAATGCATTTATTTAACTCCTTTCTATTTTTTCATATCTTGGAAGATTTCTTTCACTATTTTTTTCATTATAAAAGTTATAAATGTTCACTGGAGAAAATGAGCAAATGTAGAAAAGTATAAAGAAAATTCATCAAAATGTTATATCTGAGTTATAATTATAGGTGATGTTTTCCTTTCTCTCTAGGCTTTCAATCAAAGTTTTAAATGAGATTTTTCCCCTTGTCATGAAATACTCTTTGGAAATATTTTTGTATGTAAAGATTTTATTGTATAGTTTATATACTTCTAAAACTCATTTCCCTCTCAGATATTTAGTTTATTTCAGTTTTTTTACCATGAGAAAAGTAATACTAGCAGAGACTCTTGTATGTAAATGTTTATCTTTCTCTTTCCTTAAGGTAAATGTCTAGGAATAGAATTATTACTAAAGATTTTATTTATTTGAGAGAGAGACAGCAGAGATACCGAGAGAGAGTATAAGCGGGGAGGAGAGGGAGAAACAGGCTCCCTGTGCTTGATCCCAGGACCCTGGGATCATGACCTGAGCCAAAGGCAGATGCTTAACTGACTGAGCCACCCAGGTGCCCCCAAATAGAATTATTATTAAGAAAGTTTTAAAGGCTCATGATCTGTATTAGTCAAATCAGCAAAAGGTCTTGGAAATGGGATCAAATGACCCTAGAGATAAAAAGGTTAAATCTATATAAGTAAAGTTTTAACTTATTTTTATCCTAATGATAAATGTGTACTTTCAGTACTGATTTTGCATGTTTTTATATATATAAAAGATTTCTATACCTATATTTCAGCTGATATGACATATTTGAAATCACAGTCTGTCACTTGTTTTCCATAGAACTATATTTGCATCATTTCTATATATTTGATTATAATGTATATAATGATGAGGGAAGTAGATTACAACTACTTTTATGTTTATAACTCTTGTTTGGAAGACAAGAGGAGAGGATAATAGTCATCTACTATATTTTTAAATCACTATCATGCATAACATTAATTTAAATAAATAATAAGGGCGCCTGGGTGGCTCAGTGGGTTAAAGCCTCTGCTTTCGACTCAGGTCATGATCTCAGGGTCCTGGGATCAAGGCCCGCATCGGGCTCCCTGCTCAGCGGGGAGCCTGCTCCCCCCCCCCCGCCTGCCTCTCTGCCTCCTTGTGATCTCTCTCCCTCTGTGAAATAAATAAATAAAATCTTTAAAAATAAATAGATAGATAGATAGATAGATAATATGTTGTGTTTATATAGCACATCATTATTTACAAAGGAGTTTTATGGTACAGGGTCCTGTAGGATAGGTAGAGGAGGTATAAAAATCCTTAATTTACAGATGAGGAATCTGTGTAAAAAGCAGATAATGCCATGCTTAAAACCTCAAAGGTGATACGTGAGGAAATGGAGGCTAGACTCCAAATCTAATATCCTGTTTGTTGCTTCCAAGACTTAGTTTTGTCACTTTCCTGAGTATGGAATAGGAAAGATGGAATTTTTTCTTGAGTGGTGGGTTCTGACTCTTCTCTTTTTCTACTTATGCATTTAGTCGGAACCAACTGTCAACGTTACCAGTGCACTTGTGTAATTTACCACTGAAAGTCTTAATTGCTAGTAATAACAAATTGGTGTCACTTCCAGAAGAAATTGGACATCTCAGACATTTAACAGAACTTGTAAGTTAATGTTTTACTTTTTTACTGTCCCACATGTATGTATATCCGAAGTCATACCATACTCAGTTATGTGTTTAAGACCCATTACTGAGGTGTGTTTTTGAGTTTTTTTCAAGTATGAATAGTGAAGTTTTGCTGGTTGATCAGTACTGAAGTGCTTCAGGACAGAGTTAAAGTACTGAAAGTGCAAGTCTAATAGGCCCACATGGACTGGGAGAAAGTCATTAGAATTAAATTTTAACCAATATTCAGTGATTTCCATGTTACTGAACTTTTGAGATATAAGTTAATAATGCATTTGAATTTTTCAGAATCTTAATAGTGTCAGTGTTCTGATTTTTGGTTAGCCCCTACATGGGAACGGGCGCTACAAAGATCAGGTTTATTTTTTTGTCTTTCATGCTATCTCTAGCACCCCTTTCCCTCTCTAAAGTAAGATATTCTTTATTGCCTTATGTTTTCTGAGGAGCTTAACTTTCATTTACTATTCATTGTTACTCTTTAGTACTTATGTTCTGGGCATGGGAACAGGACTTTTCCCATTTAATCACCACAGTAACGTCATGAATTAGGTATTATAATTATCATCGTATTACAGCTGAGGAAAGTAGCACTTAGGTTGGTTAAGTAACTTGCCCAGGGTTCCATAACCAAAGTAGAATTTGAAACCAATCTATCTACCTTAACTTCACAGCCCATGTTTTATATTTCTGAAATGGTCAAATACAATTATATCCATGGAGATTTGGAGGCATAGTTTCATGTAGGTTTATTAGCAAAGACAGATATCATAAACAAAAAATAAACATATAATTTAACTGGACCACACATTAGCTCTCTTTTTTTCAGGTGGATTATGAATATAAAAGGTCACGTGTAAAAATACACAAATATATCTGGAGTCTAGATAGTAAACCACCATTTATTTAGAGACAATAAGATCTAGGAAATAAAGTCCAAAATACAGGTTTGTTAGCATTTCTTCAGAACTTGGGTTATTAACATGAACTAATAGAAATTTTACTTGTGATTCTGATTTTGGTTTTCAAATCGTTTAAAGTTTCTGTATCTGCTTACTGAGTCATAAATACCTAAAAGATAGATATATCTTACAGAAGGAGCTTTTAGCTTTCTACAAAAGAGGTAAATTGAAACCCTCAGTCATATAGTTTGTGTCAGAGTGAGAATTAATAATCCCAAAGCTCCTGATTTCTACTTGATGAAACATGTTTCCACAACATCCTTATTGATATTTTCCTTTATTTCCCTTCTTTTTTTTTAAAGTTTATTTATTTAAATAGTCTCTATACCCAATACGAGGCTTAAGCTAAAGACCCCAAGATCAAGAGTCACATGCTCCTCCAACTGAGCCAGCCAGGTGCCTCTGTTTCCCTTCATTTTTTTTTTCCTTAAAGATTTTATCCATTTATTAGAGTGAGAGATTGAGAGAAAGCACAAGCGGGGGAAGGGCAGAGGCAGAGGGACAAGCAGACTTCCCACCAAGCAGGGAGCCCCATGCAGGGCTCGATCCCAGGACCCTGAGATCACGACCCGAGCCAAAGGCAGACGCTTAACTGATTGAGCCACCCAGGCGCCCCTTCCCTCCATTTTTAAGTGAGAAGTCAGAAGCCTATAAGTTTTTAGAATTAAACTGTGATATTATTCTTGGACAGAGAATCATAATTTTCTTTTATAGTTAAGACAGATCATAGGTATTGTCAAACCTCATTTTACACATGGTTTAAAGCAGACACATTTGTAATATTAGAACAACTCTTTACTTTGTATCTTTTTGAGATAGGATGTGAGCTGCAATGAAATTCAAACAATACCTTCCCAAATTGGTAATTTGGAGGCCTTGAGAGACCTTAATGTAAGAAGAAACCACTTAGTACGTTTACCTGAAGGTAAGAAATTGAAATAATTGTTTTGTGAGTACTTGTCTTTTTTTTTATTTTGAAGATCTCTCAGACCGATAGGTACAAGATAAAAATGTGTAAAAGTTATAGGCAACGTTTGAGATATAGTGATTCAGCTACTATACGTTACCTGTTTCCTTATAGATTTTAAAGTTAGAGTCTTCAGTGAAAAACTCCAATAACTATTACCCAGTGATTGTATTTTTCATTGTGTCAGAATTAATTAATAACACAAGGTAGGGTCTCTAAAATTTCAGTAAGTGCAACTGTTGGGAGAAATAGATCACGTTTTGATCTGTGAGGAAATAGTTTAGTGTGATGAAAAACATTCCTGCAACTTGCATTGACTTAAAATGGACTTGACTTAAACTTAATCTTTCCCTGGAAATGTTCAGATAGAGTCTAATTAATGGTTAGAGGTGATGTGTAGAATGAATAATGAATGCAGTGAGAGACTGCACTGGTAGGCTGGTTATCTTAGGCTCACTATAGGCTCTGATATATGTATTTAAATGATAAAAATGATTAACCAAATTAAGCATAATTTATCCTTCAAAATATGAATTCATGAAAGAAGCTATAAAAAGAAATGAAAATGGGGAGAACTTAGATCAGAGTATGTATTTCTTTAATTTTATTGTGGAAAATTTCATATATAAATGAGAGCAATGAATATTCAGCCAAAGTAGTATTCAGCTCGTGGCAACTCCCACGTCGTCTGTACTCCCATCCACTTTCCCTGAACTCTGTCCTTTAGAAGGTATTTTCATGACCACGATGCTCTAGGTTCTTCTACAAAACATGACTCATATAGCAAATATTAAATTAACTAATGAAGCTTTTGTTTCACTGTGGAATCCAAATGTTAACATCAGTATGATCCAGTAAGATTTTTGGTTGTAACATATACAAGTATGACTTTGACATTTTGGAGGTCAAAATGTCTCAGTTAAGTGACCTTTTAGTCCACTTTTATACACTTAGTGCAGTCAGACTAGCCAAAATCCTGCATAATTTTCCTATCAGTAGCTTACTCAGTAACCTTTACACCTTTTATTTTTAGAGCCCTTCCTCATTTCCTCCTGGGTCTGCTTTCTACCCCCTCAGGATTTTGAATGAAGGCCCCCAGCAGAACTGACCAAAGCCATGGCACAGGTCTTATAACCTAAAATCTGTATCCAACATTACCCTTCTACTCAGGACCCACTTACTGTGATCGATCTTTAAAGGCTTATTAATGTAATAATATGGACTTAATACAAAATCAATTAATGAAACAATGGGATTTTAGTGAAAGTAAAAATTTGGGGATTTAGATGACAATTACAGTCTAATAGTTTTATCATCTAATTTATTTCTCTATCAAATTTTAAATGTATGTTACCAAGAAAATGATGAGTCACATAGTTTAAATGGCTTTAAAGCTTATCTTATAATCTCAACATATTCAGCTGAACTGAGATGGGAGGAAAGCTTTATTCCAATAGCTACATAAGTTAGTTTGTAAGTTCATGTTCATTAATTGGTGGTTTGGTAGATGAGATGTATGTCTCTTATTGCCATTTTTATTTTATTTTATTTTATTTTATTATTTTTAAAGATTTTATGTATTTATTTGACAGAGAGTGACACAGCAAGAGAGGGAACACAAGCAGGGGTAGTAGGAGAGGGAGAAGCAGGCTTCCTGCCAAGCAAGGAGCCTGGTGTGCGGCTCGCTCCCAGGACCCTGGAATCATGACCTGAGCCAAAGGCAGACACTTAATGACTGAGCCACCCAGGCGCCCCGCCATTTTGATTTTAAATTTTGTTATAAAGTAGTATATCATTCAGAAAGTTAAATAGTATAAAAATATATATAGTATGAAATAGTATAAAAATATATCATTCAGAAGTAGAGTATAAAAAGCTCAAAATCAATAGTAGCATTCCCCTGCCTCAACCATCTCTCTCCCCAGTTGTTGTTTTTGTTTTTTTTAAGATTTATTTATTTATTAGAGAGAATGTGCGTGCACATGTGCATGGGGCAGGGGAGGAGGGAGGTAGAGAGAATCTCAAGCAGATTCCCTGCTGAATGCTGAGTGTGGAGCTAGCATGGGACTTGCTCTCACGACCCTGAGATCTTGACCTGAGCTCATATTAAGAGTTGGACCTTTAACCAACTAAGGTACCCAGGCACCCCTCTGCCTCCCCAGTTTTAATGTCTAGAAGCATCTGCCTTTTCCGCCTTTGACTCTTTCCACTGGGCATTTGCTGACTTATTTCTAAATGACGTGCTTTAACAGCTTTGCTGGATGTATCAGTCTTGACACTTATGTCAGCTTCCTGTTAAGGTAGATGACTATTTTATTTACTTTTATTTTTATTTCTTAAGACTTTATTTATTTATTAGAGGAAGAGAGTGCACACAAGTAGGCTGGGTGGCAGGCAGAGGGAGAGGGAGAAGCAGGCTCCCCGCTGAGCAGAGAGCCTGATATAGGGCTTAATACCAGGACCCTGCGATCATGACCTGAGCCAAAGGCAGATGCTTAACTGACTGAGCCACCCAGGCGATCTGGTAGATGATGATTTAACTCTCTTACACACTATCGTGATCATACCTTTACTTCCCTCCTGCTATCTTCCCAGTGTAGTTTTATCACAACTTTTGGTCAGAGTGTTATTTTTTATGTTATTACAACTATATAAATATTGTTCCCTGTCAATTCAGTTGATATTCTCTGATTTTATTTCTTTTTTATATATCTTATTTTTGTTGTTTTCTTTTTTTTTTTGCTGTTTTTTATGTACCTATGGCTGATTCCTCCCTCTTTTTCTAGCAGAGACCACATTCACGTAATTTTTATTACACTATTATAATTGTTCCATTTTATTATTAGTTATTGTTGTTAATTTCTTACCATGCCTAATTTATAGATTAAATTTTATCATGTATATGTATACAGGTATGTATGTATAGGAAAAATCACAGCATATATCAGGTTTGGTACTATCTGCAGTTTCTGCATCCCCTAGGGGTTTTAAAACATATCCCCCCATGGATAAGAGGGGACTGACTACTCTACTGGCATTCAAGAGCTGGGGATGGGGTGGGGTTCGGTAGGAAAGTGCTGAGGTCTGTGTAGACTTCCTCTTAAATCCTCCCTTTTCAACTGGCAACTCATCCTGACTTTCCATTGTGCCTGATTCCTGAATTCAAAGCCTTTTGATTCGGTTTCACTAGAGAATAACTTATTGACCCCTCTGGTGATTGGAGAGGGGTAGTGCTGCAGGAGTTGATGCTGGGAACTTAGGCATTTAACTTTGTTCTTTGTACAGACTATCATCTAATCCCTTAGTTATGCCCACATTTCTGTGGTATCAGGCCTCTGGTTTCTGTAGTTCTGTGAGGGGTCAGATAGCTTGCTTTTCAACAGTATTCCCATCTGTAAGCAGCTAGATCTCATTTTGCAATATCAGTTCATTGAGAAAGGAGATAAATACATTAAATTCTCTGCATTTAACTAGAAGCTACTGTAAAAATTGTCTAGTTTTGAAATATCATTAATTGTTCATTTCCATTTTCTCCCCGCAGAGCTGGCAGAGTTGCCGTTGATACGGTTAGACTTCTCCTGCAATAAAATTATAGCAATCCCTGTTTGTTATCGGAACCTCAGGCACCTACAGATGATCACCCTAGATAACAATCCACTACAGTCTCCTCCCGCGCAGGTAAACTTTAGTGGATCTGAAGTGTGTTGGGAACTTTTTCGACAAAGGGTGAATTTGCAAATTTAACTTCTATGCATTTATCTTTTTGTTGGAAATGAAGTTCTTTTAAAATAAATTCACACACATATGCATTCTTTAGAAGCCGTGAATATATGGGATGAAGAAAAGGTAATATTTCCAGAAGTGTTTTTGCTTTCACTTAATTGACTTACTTTTTGGGTTGAAGGGTTCTTCTTGAAGTTTTTCTAATACAATTTGAATTAATTTCTTTCTAGTAAAACTTGAATATAGGCAATGTAAACACAAGAGACAAAAACTTCGCTTTCAGAATTAAAGATTATCAGTGCGTTTCTTCTCACTATCACTTTTGTACCTTTTTATTTTCTAAAATCTTAAGTTCCTCATTTAGTCAGTTTGGTCATTTGTTTATCAGTGACAGATATGAAACTCTTTAATAATAAAGTAATTATAAGGTAACTTTACATATAGATTCCAGCCATCCCATAATCTGAAAAATTTTACCAGCCTATATATTTTTTAATTTAATTTAATTTATCCTTTTATTATGTTCAGTTAGCCAACTTAGTACATCATTAGTTTTCGATGTAGTGTTCAGTGATTCATTTGTTGCATATAACCCCCAGTGCTCATCACATCACGTGCCAGCCTATGTTTTTCACTCTGGCGTTTGAACTCTACAGTTGATGATGGTCTTGTTCAGGTCTCTGGATGCCAACTATAAAGCTTTATGAGTATACTTCATAACTATAGAAGGATCTCATAATCCCAAAGAATTTATATTTTGACTTCTGTCAACAAAAATATAACTTTAATATTTAATCATTCCCTGCTTTTCTTTCTTACAGAAAGTAGGATTCAGAACATAATTGTGCACGAATGTTGCATTTCTATTTTTTTGAAAAAAATTTTTAAAGATTTTATTTACTTATTCGACAGAGAGAGAGCACAAGTAGGCAGAGCAGCAAGCAGAGGGAGAGGAGAAGCAGGCTCCCTGCAGAGCAGGGAGCCCAGTGCGGGACTCGATTGCAGGATCCTGGGATCATGACCTGAGCCAAAGGCAGCCACATAACTGACTAAGCCACCCAGGCGCCCCGATTGTTGCATTTCTAAAAGCAAAAGTTGCCGGTGTAATCCATGGGGAACAATGCTTTAAATCTCTGACTGTGCCTAACTAATCAGTGCGATAAGTTTATTTGGTATTCTCTCAGTGTTTATAATCATAAATTATTTATTTTATATGTTACTGAAATTTATTCTTGACCAGAAAATAAAAATCTGTGTTTATATCACTTAAACACATAAAATAACAAATAATATGTTATAATGAGTATTTGATTTTTAATATAGCTGTATGTAGTTGATGGAAATACCTGCTGTTTCTAATATATAATAAGTAAAAAGCTGATTGTGATTGTGAACAAGGGACACCTACATTTCAGATGAGTAATAATTTGGTTGCATTTATATGTTACTTTTTTTAGATATGTATTAAAGGCAAAATCCACATATTTAAGTACCTGAACATACAGGCTTGTAAGATTGCTCCAGATCTGCCAGATTATGATAGGAGACCCTTGGGTTTTGGCTCCTGGTGAGTATATTTTATTTCTTTATTTAATGTAGTCCATCTTATAGGGAATCAAACTGAATCCTTAAATCTTCCTGAATGTTTAACTAAAAGGAAATAACCTATTTTGACACTGTTTTTCTCAGGATTTTTGTGTTAAGTAAACAGTCGATTACAGAGATCTGACAAAGTGTAGTTCTAAGTTAGGGTTTCTCCACCACAGCACTGTTGATATTTTGGGCAAGATAACTCTTTGTTTTGGGAAGCTGTCCTGTACCTCAGAAGATGTTTATCAATGTTCCTGGCTTCTGTAGCACCTTCCCAGTGTAACAAACAAAAACAACTTCAGACATTGCCAAGTACCCCCTGACGGGTCCCTACTTGAAAACCACTGGTCTCAGTGACTTGAATGCTAACCTTGGCCCTGCTGTTAATTCTGTGACTTAAAACAAGTCACTCAAACTTTGGGAGTTGATTTTTTCTTTAGGGAGTGAAGAGGTTGGATTTGATGATCATTAAAGTCACTTCAGGATCTTTTAGTTTATGCATCCTTCAGCTACATAACTCCTGAATTACAGGGTTATCTCCTTGGCATTCCCAACCATCTGGAACAATCTTAAGCAGCAGTAATTAAATGCAAAAGGCCTTTTAACAGGCAAAATAGCTGTCTCAGTGAAGGTGCCATAATGCATATAGCCCTTATTCAAAAGAAAACCCCCCTGGCCTTCTCTTAGAACCTGTCACATTTTACGTGAAAGCACAGTCCTAATGAGCTTACTTCTCAGTATCCTAGTCTAAAACAGATTAAAAGATTTCTATTTTGCTAGAGTTTCAAACAGCAGACATATTAAAAATACAAAAAATAATTTGAAAGGAAAAGCAAAACTATAAAAAGCAGACACATATCAAAAAATTCAAGTGAGTGGTTAACTCTGAGAGGAAGGAAGATTCAGTGTGAAAGAGGCGGAAGGGGTCTTTAAAGGTGTTAATGTCTCATCATGTTTTAAAAGCTACGTCTGTTTTATTCATTTTTTATCAATATGACATATTTCATAATTTTAACATGACAATTAAAAGCCGTAACACTCTAAAAACATAGTACCTTGATGCCATTAGGCATATATGCAAAGAACCTTCCATATTTCAGTAATATTTTAAGTTATTGCCATGTTAGAGCACAGTGTAATTATATAATACATATAACATATGTACATAACGTAATTGATGCTCATCAAGAAAATGCTAAGGTATATTAGATATATCATTTCCAATAAAGGGAAATGTGCGTTAAGTTTAAATTTTAAATACAGTTAAAATTTTTTCATCAGAAATTGTTAGAATTAAAGAAGTGTTTACGGTATAAAGGAGTAATCTCAAGCTATCTGAAAATACAGAAACTGATTTTTTTTTTTTAAGATTTTATTTATCAAAGAGAAAGTGAGCAAGAAAGCGAGCACAAGGGGGGGCAGGCAGAGGGAGAAGCAGAATCTCCACTGAGCAGGGAGCCCAATGCGGGGCTCCATCCTAGGACTCTGAGATCGTGACCTGAGCCAAAGGCAGATGCTTAACTGACTGAGCCATCCAGGTGCCCCCAGAACCTGATTTCTTTTTCTTTCTTTTTTTTTTTTTTAAGATTTTATTTATTTATTTGACAGAGAGAGACACAGTGAGAGAGGGAACACAATCAGGGGGAATGGGAGAGAGAGAAGCAGGCTCCCCACTGAGCAGGGAGCCTGATGCGGGGCTCGATCCCAGGATCCCGGGATCTGACCTGATCCGAAGGCAGATGCTTAACCACTGAGCCATCCAGGCGCCCCAGAACCTGATTTCTTAAGAAAATTAAGTATTACTCCAAAAGGCCTTGACTTTTGCCCTTTGCCACAGACCACGCCTTTCTTCTTCATCACTGTATCCCAAGTTCAGCTGAGTGTTTGGCACACACAGTAGATACTCAACAGTATTTATTAAAGGAATGAACAGTGAGTTTGGTTACACAGTGTTATTTCCCTCCTAACTTTTCCTCTGCTTAAAGTTATCAGAACAACTTTGTAATGACATTCTGGGGTTTTTTTGGTCTGGCTAATAGATTGAAGAGTTTTGTAGACATTATGAAGGATATTTAAAATACTAGCTCTAATCTGATGGTTTAAGCATACAATAATACAAGTTTTAGTGTATTTATACAAATACACAAGAAGAAATTAACCAATGTCATACATACCGTAAAAGATTCCTACAAGAACATCTCAGTCCTAGCACTTTTAACTCTGAGAAGACTGAAAGCAGGTATGTGATGTTTAAGGTTAAGAAATAAAAGGTTTTGACAGATGGTAGAGATTAGGTCTGGCATACTCTGTGCTAGATCTAAGCTTCTCTTGGAGAAAGAACTTTGACTGTGGAGAGAATATGAAGGGACCCAGATCATTACTGCCAAGAATTTTTAACTTTTCTCTATTCAGTATATCCTTTTCTTTCTGCAAGTCTTTTTCCTCTTACCTTAATAAGTTGCATATAATATAGAACTCTTGTCTTATTTATTGAATAAAGTTTTGGTTTTTTCTATTCAAAATTTTTATTAAATATGTTCTAGTCCTGTACTCTTGAAAGATGTACAGCAAATAAATGTAGGGACACTGGGGTGGCTCAGTCGGTTAAGCATGTGCCTTCGGCTCAGGTCATGACCTCAGAGTCCTGGGATCAAATCCTGCATTGGGCTCCTTGCTCAGGCATGGAGCCTGCTTCTCCCTCTGCCTGCTGTTTCCCTGCTTGTACTTTCTCTCCCTCTCTGTGTCAAATAAATAAATAAAAAATCTTTAAAAAATTTTTTAAAAATAAATGTAGATTTTATTTTACATTTACACTAATTGATTTTCCCCCTTGGAATTAATCATCTTTGTTAAGAAAAAGTTTTCCTCTCCTGAAATAGCAGAGTGGGCACATAAACTGCTACTGCTGCCGTTGAGATTTGAGTGTCAGGCAGTTCATGATGACTACTGGGGACATGTTTGTGAGGGTATGTCCACAGACTAAGGAGCAAGCACCAGCCCCTATAAGAATAATGAGCTTTGATTAAGGCCAGTGGCGCTAATTGCAGAACCTGTCATTCTGTCCTTAGTCTTGAGAACTAATTGGTCTTGGCTTAATTTTTTTTAATATAGAAATCCTCATCATAATACTTGAAAAACATAAAACTTCTCAAAAAAGCCTGGCAAAAGACATGTGTGTATCCGCCAAGACAAAAAGAAGGCTTGAATCCATGGAGAAATGTATCCTAAATGGAAAGTCTAAGTAGCATAAACATGTTGTGTCTCTCCAAAGGAATTAGTAATTATAGATCTGATGTCTTCCACTCCCTATAATAATCCCTCACCATGCTCACTAGATTAATCTTTATTCTGTGTTTTCCATTTTTTCTGGAGCTATGTTACATTATTTGTAATTGTTTCAAAATATCCTAGATAATATTTTTATATACAATATAAATAAAATATTTCCTTCAACACCTTATGCAGTGATGAATGGGATATTGTACCTTCATGTCTTTTTTACTGAGGTATGGATTCGTGAAATTGCATTATAGTTGGCAGTACCTTTATTCAAAATGCCACCATGGAGTGAGAATATCTATACTATCGGGCAGTTCACTTAACCTCTCTGGACTTTAGTTTCTTCAGCATGATCTTTATTTAACCCAGTTATACCCTAACAATAGTTCTAAGGATTGAGTGACCTGTTTCTGAAAATGCTTAGCTGACCATAAAGTCCTATGTAAATATTAGGCATTGTAATTACTGGCTATCTACAGTGATCTAGGACCAGTTTAGTCCTAAGCGTCCTGTCTTGCTGAAGAGAATTTTTATTAACCCTATAGCTCTTCAGGTATTCATTGCAAATTAGGTGCTGTGGTACTTTCTTTCAACCTTGCATGTAACTTTCTAATTACTTTTGCATAGTAAATAAACTACGACCTATCTTCCTTAAGTCATTTTATAAAGGTCACAAATGTTTTATTTCTAGATGTAAATATTTCCAACTCCTTTAGCAAGTTGCACTGTTGTGATAACAGTTTAAGTTTTACACAGTGGCACATGTGTTTTTCAGTAGTCATCTATAGTGACCTATGCTTTTTTGATGACCAGCTATATATTACAGACTAAATATATTCATGTATGGTAGTGTGGCAGTGAACCAAAACTGAGGGAAAACTAATAAGTAAGCCACTGGTAAGAAAAGTCCTCCTTCTGCAACCCGAGTAACAGAAGTAATTCTCTCCAACAAGCCCGAGCTTGTGGAAGCAATGATCATCCTTTGTTCATATTTGTATTCTTAGTATGTAGAACACTGTGTGACATTCGGTAAATGTTTGGAGAACTAAACCCAAGTGAAGCAGATGTAGTAGCTTGTTGTAACAGCATATGCTCTCTTAAGGGTACATTTTTCATAGAAACAATAATAAGTTTTATTTAGTCCTTTGTAATAATATTTGTACAAATCCTTAGTCTATATTTTCTCAGTATTTTTTTTTCTTTTAAAGATTTATTTATTTATTTATTTGACAGAGAGAGAGATCACAAGTAGGCAGAGAGGCAGGCAGAAAGAGAGAGGAGGAAGCAGGCTTCCTGCCGAGCAGGGAGCCCGATGCGGGACTCGATCCCAGGACCCTGAGATCATGACCTGAGCCGAAGGCAGAGACTTTAACCCTCTGAGCCACCCAGGCGCCCTATATTTTCTCAGTCTTAATAGCAAATCTGTGAGGTAGATGTTGTTAATCTTTTTCTTTAACTTACAAGGAAACAAGTTGAGAGAAGTTAAGCAAGTTAATTGAAGTCACACAGCTAAAAAAATGAAGGTGCCATGTCATTGGTCCAGATCTGTTAAACTATAAAAATAGCCATGTTCTGTGCTCCTCACTGCACTCTACTGACTGACTCATAGTTCAAGTTCCTGCTACAGAAAAGGCATTTAGACATCTGAGTGCATGTTATGCTAGGTAGTTTATTAAGGAGATTGGACTTTCTGACAGGGCACAGCTGGAGCCTGGCTGGCAGAACTCTGCCAGGCCTCCTGAGGGCCATATTTATTCATTGGGTGACCATCTGTCCTAGTTTGCTTGTGACAAAGGGTTTTCCTAGGACACAAGACTTCCAAGTTCTAAAACCAAGAAAATCCTGAGCAAACCCAGGGGTTTGTAAACCTGTATACCTCACTTTAATCATATCAGTTTAAACTCTGAACAAGAGTGAGCATGTGGAGAAGCTAAAGGTAATAAATAGAGGAGATAAATGAAATGATAGCTTAATGCAGAAATTCTATTATTTCTGCTTATGTTACCCACTTGAAATATATCACATAAATTTAGGCTTATCTCAGTTGGCCACTTGATAGAATAAACGTTATATAGAACAGTATCCTCTAGAAATCGGAAAATCTTTACTTGAAAAAAATACATAATATTTTAAAATATTTTTCAGTAAATCTTGAAATATATATACTTCTTTTAGCAGCTGCAGAATTTTTTAAGTGTGGCTTGATGTATAATTTCATTAGAAAGCTTTTAAAATTGGGTACCTCGGCCTGACTTTGCTGTGATAAAACATATATAGTACCTATGTGTAAGATCTGGATTCTAAAACAAGCATAAAAGCAGCTCTTACCTTTCCCCCTCACTCAGCCCCAGGCAGCTACTGATCTGCTATAAATAAGACATTTTACTTAAATACTAACATTTAAGAAATAAAGATGAAGGGCAAATGGATATTCATTGTATTGTTCTCCAACTCTTATATGGATATGAATTTTTTGAACGTAAAAAGTTGGGGAAATTAACTACTTTTCTTTTCAAAAAGTAGATTTTTTTTTTTTAGTTATTTAGTTTGTTTTTAAGTAATCTCTACAGCCAACATGGGACTCTTAACTCACGACCCCGAGATTAAGAGTCACATGCTCTTCCAGCTGAGCCAGCTAGACACTGCTAGAAAAGTAATTTTAGAATTCTGCTGAGAGACTTTATTTTTTGCTAAATGATCTTGATGGGGGCGGAGTGATGAGGAAGATAGCCAGAAAGTACCTGTATTTTTGGATCTTCAAAATCAGAGCATATTTAGTACATTGGACAAATAGATGGGTATATTAATTACTACATTCAAACTAAAATCTTTATCAGTAAAATAAATGATAAGTTAAAAAGACTGTCTTTTGTTTACATAGAGTTTTTGTTTGTTTTGTTTTTAGTTGACAAGGTTTTCATTTATAGAAAGGCATATGAGTAGAAATGGTTAAGCTTATTTTACAAAAATTAAAGTTATGTGCATGAACTATGTAAGAATATATGGAATACAAAATTCAGTACTAGAAGAACACTATTTTAAATTTGTATTTTTGAAAGTTGCTTTTCAGCCTCATGCTTATTAAATAAAAATAAGCCTTGTCATGTTTTAGATTTCTGATTAAACTAACTTTTAAAAGTATGTCTAAGAACAAGCAAAAACTACAGCTATAAAATTTTTCAAAGGAAGTGTAAAAGGATATCTTCGTGACATGGGCTTGGCAGTGATTTCTGAGGACACAGAAAGCAATAACCATTTAAAAAAATGATAAATTAGATTTCAGCAAAATGAAAAGCATATCCTCGTAAAAAGAAAATACTAAGTAAATGAATACACAAAACACAGACTGGGAGAAAATATTTGCAATGTATATATATGACACATACATATGACAGAGGACTTACATCCAAACTGTAAAGGGTATCTGCAGCTTAATGTTAAGAAGACAAACAACCCAATTAAAAATTGGACAAAAGACTTGATTAGATATTTGACAAAGAAAGATATACCAGTAAGCACCCCCAAAAAAGTGCTCAACATCATTCATCATCATGGAAATGTAAATTAAGGCACATTATTACACACCTACTAGAATGACTAAAATTAAAACTGGCAACACCAGATGTTTAGTGGGGATGTGGAGCAACGAGTGCTCTTGTACACTGCTTGCAGAATTGTAAAATGGGACATCCACTTTGACAAAAGAATTTGGCAAATTTTTAAACAGCTTTATTGAGATATAATGTACAAATCATAACATTTCTCTATTTTAAGTATGCAGTTCAGTGAATTTTGGTAAATGATGCAGTCATGAGACTACCAACACAAAAACTACAGCATTTCCGTTACCCCTGGGCCCCTTTACAGTATATAAATCCTTTCCCCCTCACTCAGCCCCGGGCAGCTACTGATCTGCTCTCAGTCAGTATAGTTTTGCCTTTTCTAGAGTATCATATAAATGAAATCAAGCATTATGTAGTGTTTTGTGTCTGGCTTCTTAGCAAACTGTTTTTGAGATTACTGGTTGTATTTAGAAATCGGCAAAAGGATGGAACTTTCACAAAAAGAAGATAAATGAATGGCCAATACCCACACAAAATGATACTCAGTATCATTAGTCATCAGAAAAATACTAGTTAAAACGACAGTGAGATACTACTTTTCACTCACCAGAAGAGCTGAAATGAAAGACTGACGATACAAGTGTTGGCAGCTGGAACTCAGATACTTTGCTGGTGTGAATGCACACCAAAACAAAAACAGATTGGAAAGTTTTTTTGTTCTTGGTTTTTTTGGTTTTTTGTTTTTGGTTTTTTTTTTAGTTAAACCTACACTTAAGTAATTTATCCATTCTACTTGAAGGTATTAAAACCATCAAGAATTTCACTGACATGGTGCTGAGCAAAAAAAGCCAGATTAAAAAAAATTACATGTGATTCCAATTTTTGAGTTCCAGAATAAGCAAACTAATTGTATTACTTTTTTATTGCTGCCATAAAAAATTACCACAAACTTAGATTTTTAAACACAAATTTATTATCTTATGGTTTCAAAGGTCAGAAGTCTAAGTCTTGGTCTCATTGGGCTAAAATCAAGATGCTGGCAGAGCTTTGTTCTTATCTGTAGGCTCTGAGTAGGATATATTTTCTTGATTTTTTCAACTACTAAAGAGAAGCTGTCCACGTTGCTTGCTTCTTAACCAAAAGTCTCTTCAAACCAACACTTCATCATACTGACCTCCTCTTCTACCTCCCTCTTCCACTTTTTTTTTTTTTAAAGATTTTATTTATTTATATGACAGAGAGAGAGAGAGATCAGATCACAAGTAGGCAGAGAGGCAGGCAGAGAGAGAGGAGGAAGCAGGCTTCCCGCTGAGCGGGGAGCCCGATGCGGGCCTCGATCCCAGGACCCTGAGATCATGACCTGAGCTGAAGGCAGAGGNGAGGCTTTAACCCACTGAGCCACCCAGGCGCCCTCCCTCTTCCACTTTTAAGGACCCTTTTGATTACATTGTGTCTATTCAGATAATTTACAATAATTTCTTTATTTTAAGATCAGTTGACTAGCAACCTTATTTTTACTTTCACCTTAGTTCCCCTTTGCCATGTAAAGAAACATATTTATCGGTTCCAGGGGTTAGATCTTAGACATCTTTGGGGATTGTTATTCTGCCTTTCATACTAATTTAGAGTGAAAAAAATCAGAATAGTGGTTATCTCTTAACAGCACACTATAGCATGATGAAGGGAATTGACCAGGAAAGGGATATGTGGAAATTTTCAGGCAAAGTAGAAATGTCCTACATCATGAGAGAGGTGTATATTGCAAAGATATATTCATTTGTCAAGTACATAGCTAAGATTTATGCATTTCAGTGTATATAAATTTTGTCTTTAAAAAAGTACTATTGGGGGTGCCTGGGTGGTTTAGTCAGTTAAGTGTCTGACTCTTGATTTCAGCTCAGGTCACAATCTCAGGGTCATGAGATTGAGCCCTGTCTCGGATTCCATGCTGGGTGTGGAGCTTAAAATTCTCTCTCTCCCTCTCCTTCTGCCCCTCCCGCTCATTCTCTCTCTAAAAAAAAAAAAAAAAAAAAAAGAATTGAGGGGGGCACCTTGATGGTTGGTCGCTTAAGTGTCCGACTCTTGATTTCAGCTCAGGTCTCTGTCTCAGGGCAGTGAGTTCAAGCCCTGCATTGGGGAGGGACATGGTAAATGGGTTAGAAGCATAGATGAAACAAGAATGGCAGTGTTGACATTTTTGAAACTGAATGAGTGCTATTAAATTAATATCCTAGTATACATTATACTATTTAGTTTGGAATTTTTCATATTAAAAAGTCAAAAGAATGCCCATTTAATTCTAAGCGAATTAAATCACTAAATGCCATGATATTAAATGTTAATTTTGAAAACCTCAAACTACACAATAACAACTAGAGTCTTTCTTTGGCAGCCATGAAGAACTGTGCTCTGGTCGCCCTTATGGAGCCCTTGATTCAGGTTTCAATAGTGTGGACAGTGGTGATAAGAGATGGTCAGGGAATGAAGTAAGTGTTTCTTCTATTCTGCATGTTGCAACACCTGATTAAGGGACAATAAAATGATGAAAAGGGAAAGTATCTTAACTGGATTCAATTCCTTATTACATAAAATATGGAAAAGCCAAGGAAGAGGTAAAAATTCCAGAGTTCTGCCATCCAGAAATGATACTTTGTTTCTTTGCCATCTTTTTACCATGTGTTTTACATGTTTGTTACCTTGTCATCTTGTATAAATAGTTTAATATCCCAGAAAGCTAAGTGGGAACTGAGTCAATTACAGCTGAAGCCTAAAATTTGCAGGGCTGGGTGACCTTGAGCAGAGGTTGCAGGAGGTGCTACAAGGTGAGAAAATAGGACTATAGGCTGATGGGTAATAAGACAGGAGCCTTAGTGAAGACTGTTAACATGCTCAAGATAATTTTCTTAACCAATTATATCTTTTTTTCTCTTGTGTTTGTTATGCTTTCTATCTTTAAGTTAGAAGGTAGAATATTTTAGCTCTCAGTTGGGTTAAATGATGAAATAAGCTTTTATTAGCAAGACTGATAACCTCCCATTTGTAGCATTATTTCATTCATTCCAAAGCAAATTAACTTAAGACCACAGCCCATTTGTAATTTGGAATTGCTTGTGTATGTAGCAGGAGGTATGTACATAATCATATCTGTATCCATGCAGATACATATATGTAGATACTTTAAATTCATGTTTATTTGTAGAGTGATGTGTAACCTTCCATTGCTTTTTTAAATTACAGTAAAATAAATATAAATAACATAAAATGTACCATTTTAACCATTCTTAAGTGTACATGTCAGTGACATTAAGTACATTCACATTGTTGAGAAACTGCCCCTACTATTCATCTCCAGAACTTTTTTGCTATTTCTTCTTAAATATAAATTTTAGTGAGCTTATATTATATCCATGCTTTCAATACTATGTTGTGTAAAGTTTGAAATGATGTTTTTAAATGTTACTGCTATTTTTTTTTTAAGCCTACGGATGAATTTTCAGACCTGCCTCTTCGAGTAGCAGAAATCACTAAGGAACAAAGATTGCGAAGAGAAAGCCAGTACCAGGAGACTCGCAGCAGTTTAGTAGTAACAAATGGTGGAGGTGAGTGGGACTCCCGACCACAGCCAGACTCTTTACATCACTGGTGTTTTTAAGTGGTCGTTTTTGGTGGTTATCTCTTAAGAGCACGCTGAAAACAAAATGTTTTCACATTTGCTCCTTTTGGTTGTGTATCTGTAGCTTCTCCAGCTCTTATTTTGTTTTATTTGAGAGAGAGAACACAAGCAGGAGGAGGGACTGAGAGAGAGGGAGAAGCAGACTCCCTGCTGAGAAGGGAGCCCGACATGGAGCTCAATCCCAGGACCACCAAGATCATGACCTGAGCCAAAAGCAGGCTGAAGTGACTGAGCCACCCGGTGCCCCTCCAGCTCTTCTTTTAAAGACTTCTCATATGATTGGAAAAAAGTTGTTTTCCATTGGGATTAAATTTCAATTTCTCTAAGTTTTTGGGCTTGCAGTTAAAGTACAGTGTTTCTCACTTATTTTTATTTTGGAAGGAAACTTCATTAAAGACTGTTTACCTGGAATAGATCTTTGTTAATCTTGATTTCTTCACGATTCTCTTATAAAGTACTGTTCTCCTTTTGTAAGATTCTCCCTGTGGTCATTATTTGACCACTTCCAGGAATTCAGTGCATTTCTTGACATTCGCCTTTTCATTCATCTTGGATTATATTCTTCAAGGGCATCTGAACCTAAGTTTTCTTTATTTTGGTATTTAAAAATGTGTAATTTAGGGGTGTCTGGGTGACTCAGTTGTTAAGCATCTGCCTTTGGCTCAGGTCATGACCCCAGAGTCCTGGGATCAAGCCCTGCATTGGGCTCCCTGCTCAGGGGGAAGCCCTTCTCCTCCCCGCTGCTTGTGTTCCCTCTCTTGCTATATCTCTCTCTGTCAAATAAGTAAAATCTTTAATAAACAAATAAGTAATAAATAAATATGTGTGATTTAAATTAAAAAATTCTTTTAACTTGTAATTTCTTTATGCTTCATTAACAGGCAGAGCTATTTCTGCTTCTTTGGGCTTCTGAAGCAGACTCCTGATTGTAATATTCTATTCAATCTGGCTTTAGATTGAATTTCCAAATCCTAATGTTTATTTTATTTTATTTTACTTTATTACTTACTTGCTGTTGAGTGTGGAGCCCAACATGGGGCTTGAACTCATGACCCTGAAATCAAGACCTAAGCTGAGATCAAGAGTTAGATACTTAACCAACTAAGCCACCCAGGTGCCCTCCCCAAATCCTAACGTTTAAATATTGAGACCCAACTGTAGGGAAATATTACTTTGATTTTCTAGAAATCTGTCTGACAAGAGCTTTCATCTTTTTTTAAGTTTTTATTTTAATTCCAGTTAGTTAACATGCAATATTATATTAGTTTCAGATGTACAATATTAGTAATTCAGCACTTCCATACATCACCCTGTGCTCATCACAAGTGCACTCCTTTAATCCCCATCATCTATTTAACCGATCCCCCCAGCCAGCCTCCCCTCTGGTAACCTAGTTTGTTCTCTATAGTTAACAGTCTTTTTCTTGGAGCACCTGGGTGGGTCAGTTGGTTAAGCATCTACCTTCAGCTCAGGTCACGATCTCAGGGTCCTGGGATCGAGCCCCACATCGGGCTCCCTGCTTGGCGGGGAGCCTGCTTCCTCCTCTCTCTGCCTGCCTCTCTGCCTACTTATAATCTCTCTCTCTCTGTCAAATAAAAAATAAAATCTAAAAAAAAAAAGGTTACTTTTTAAACTTAAAATAATGAGGCACTCCCAAAATGTATTAGAATAATGATGTGGCTATATCTTACTCATATGCCTCTTACCCCAAAACATTTTGAGAAGCAAAAATTCTCCAATGATTCCCTTCCACCCCCGGACTGCTACAAAATATCTACACTGCTGACCTCTAGAAAATAAATTTCTAAATAAGAAAATCATTGTTCTAATTATGGACAACAGTTACAGGAAGAGAAACAGTGGTCAAACAGCTGTTTCTTTATCTCTGAGTCCACTTTCCTCCTATTCTTTCTCTTTCATTTTGACTTGACTGTATTAGGTTTTCTGCCTCCCAGTTCCTTGAAGAGGTAGGATTAAGCCCTTAAGCTAAAACCGAGGGGGAAAAATCTACAAGATTTTTTAAATCTTTTTAAAAATTAAAAAAAATTTAAAGATATTTAAAAATTATTCTTCCTCTCTTTGTCTCACAAACTCAGACTGTNTAATTACTATCAATTACTATGTTCTTTAGTGAATTAGGACTAAGATTTTTCTGGAACCTATTTTTGTGAGTGGCCATGCACTTGAAAAGCTTACCTAATTTATACTTCTTACTCCTCTCACTTACAGAATAGAAAATGTTAGGGAAAAGGAAAGAATGCAACTGAACGTGTTTATTGACTGTTGAATTTGACTCTTCTTTCCCTGTGTGTGTGTGTGTTGTGGACAGTGGACCATGATCTGGATCAGATAGACTACATTGACAGCTGTACTGCAGAGGAGGAAGAGGATGAGATGAGACAGCCCAAGGCCGTGGAACCAGACAGCCTCAGTTCCCAGTTTATGGCGTATATTGAACAACGGCGAATCTCTCATGAGGTAGTACACATTTTTAAGCCTAAATATGTTGCTGTCCCCTAGTAAAAACAGTTCATGGTGGCATAAATTTCTGTCATATTAATGATTTATTGGTTTAGGCCTAATTATTTGTTTTATAAAGCTCAGTCCCAATGTCATGATTAAATTTTTCAAATTTATTGTAAAAAGTCAGACAGTAATCTCAAGTAGGGTTTAGCTTTATTTTTCGAATAAAAAGACAGATTTCAAAATCTTGGAGAAGGAATAGGAAGAGTCCTAAGAGTATTCTATGCCCTTGAAGAAAATTCCAGTGAATGTAATGCTTTTCATTCATGTTGTTTTTACTGCTTTTTTATTGTTACTAACTGGTACATCATAGCTTCATTAGTAATTATAAGGATTGAACCAAACTGCAAACTTTGGAGCAACGTACAAACTTAACCATAGAATTTTTATAATGCACTTAATTATATTGGAGCTTTTATGCTAAGTCACAGAATATAAATTGCTTGCCATTATAGTTCTTGGGTGTCTCTTATAGTGGAGCATTGAGTTGCCTTAGAAAACAAATGAGCATTCAGCCCACTGTAGAATCACTGCCAATCCCCCAAGGGGCTCCAGTGTAAATTGCATTCTTCAGCATATCTAGTTAGCATAATGAAACGGCTCCACTTCAGTGCATGTGATGTTAATGTCTGGAGTTGGTCCCAGGCTCTGAGCAGGGGTTATTTGAGAAACACTTGGGGCCTTTTTGGAGAGTGATGTATTTAGCCTTTTAGAAATAGAGGATAATCACTCAAGTGGGATGTGTTGTGGAGCGATACTATCATTCTTTAAAAAAAATCCTTCAGTTTTCCTGTCTGAAGACTTTTGAACACAGTATTTTTTGTTGGTGTTCAGAAGACACTCTTGTATTTAAAGTTGGATAAAGATATTTAAATCAAAGTCCTGCAGCCCAGAAATAGCAGTGTACCAGGAGATTAATGAAACTACATGTGATTCAGGATATGAGCATTCTTACTAGAACAAAGGGCGACTACTTTGCAAAAAAATGAAGATTAACAGTGCATATTGTAATCTTAAAGGGAGTCTTTCCTTGTGGTCTTTCTCTTTGATCATTTATGGTAGTTAGACTGTATAGATGAGGTACTTCTACTAAAAATAAAAATGCCTGTTATACTACTACTGGAAAATTATATGGTTTTTAATCCATTGTATTTGCTATTTTATAATTTTTTTTAATTCCAGCTATATTTGTGTGGTAGTCTTTATGATTCTATGTCATAAGGCTCTTCATGGCTTCTGTGTCATAAGGTTTTCTAAAATTTGGCATCTATAAAAATGTGATGAGGCAGTATTATTTTATATGGTTTAACAACCACCTAAAGTGTTATATTCTTTTTTTTTTTTTTAAGATTTTACTTACTTATTTGACAGAGAGAGAGAGACAGCGAGAGAGGGAACACAAGCCAGGGGAGAGGAAGAGGAAGAAGCAGGCTTCCCGCTGAGCAGGGAGCCTGATGTGGGGCTCAGTTGCAGGACCCTGGGATCATGACCTGAGCTGAAGGCAGATGCTTAACGACTGAGCCACCCAGGAGCCCCTAAAGTATTATATTCTTGAATACGAGATTTTAAACACTCTGCTCTTCAATTCTGTTATAGTACTTCTCATACATAGAGGTATTATGATAAAATAGGGTATAACTTACATTTATAAGGTATTACATTTACTTTAAAATTAAACCAATATTACATTCGTCATGAAAATTTCATGTACCTCTTGCAGTAATTTTAGATAATTGCAGTATTGTAAAACCAGTGTGTTAAGTCACTGATGTTAACATACTAGGAGAGATTTTTGTTTAAGAAGTCATATTCGGGCACCTGGGTGGCTTAGTGGGTTAAAGCCTCTGCCTTCGGCTCAGGTCATGGTATCAGGGTCCTGGGATCGAGGCCCGCATCGGGCTCCCTGCTCAGTGGGGAGCCTGCTTCCTTCTCTCTCTCTCTCTCTGCCTGCCTCTCTGCCTACTTGTGATTGCTCTCTGTCAAATAAATAAATAAAATCTTAAAAAAAAAAAGAAGTCATATTCACTTAAATTAGAGTAGTTATTCTTGATCAGGGTTCTAGAATTATGTCTCATTTTGTATGATCCTCATGCCCAGACTTTAAAAGAGTCTTCTTTAGCCCTTTGCGGTAACTCACCAAAGAAGATTTTCTAGTTCTATGTGACTACCTAAATTTCTTGGAGATAAACTATAGTTTTACACTTGATTTTTATTTTTTTTTAATATTTTATTTGCTTACTTGTCAGAGAGAGAGCACAAGCAGGGGGAACAGCAGGCGCGGAGAGAGAAGCAGGCTCCCCACTGAGCAAGGAGCCTGATATGGAACTCGATCGCAGGACCCGAGATTGTGACCTGAGCCAAAGGCAGATGCTTAACTGACTGAGCCACCCAGGCATCCTTTACATTTGATTTTTCTTGGATAACTTGTTTTCTTTCCCTTAAAGAACACCCATTTTAATGATTATTTTTGGTATTGAAAGCAGATTGCATTACTTCTATCGATTCTCATTTGACAAAATAAACGCTGTGATAACCTGTAAGCCTCTACCTTTGATTTATAATTTTATTTCTCAGTATGTGGTCCATATCACTGAGGCCAGTTCAGTTTTCCTCACTAGTGTTTTTTTGAAATGACCTTTACCCTTTAGTTTATAAATAAATTAAATTGTCAATATTCTTCTTTTGGTTAACACCGTATTTTACCATAAATAGAAATTACTTTTTGCTTTATCTTAGTATTCCACCAGTATCCCCAGGACTATTTGTATGACTAACATAAGTAACAATCTGTGATGATGAAGAAGTAAAGAAATGTAATCTGCCCAGAGTGCCTGGATGGCTCTGTCAGTTAAGTGTCTGCCTTTGGCTCAGTTCATAATCTCAAGGTCCTGGGATCAAGCCCCGTGTCGGGCTCCCTGCTCAGCAAGGAGTCTGCTGCTCTGTCACCCTCTGCCCTCCGCTCGCTTGTGCTCTCTCACATGCTCACTCTCTCTCAAATAAATAAATCTTTTTTTTTAAGTAATCTGTCCAATGATCTCCTTATTAATAGAAATACACAAGAGAGGCTGAGCACAAGTCAGGGAAGGGCAGTTGGGAATTCTGGTTCTGGATGAAAGTTTGTACTAGAATGACCCCTAAGATCCTCTGCAAGCTCTAACATCTTAGCATTTAGTAAATATTACTATATGGTCAGTGTAATTTCTATAAATACAGTGAGAAGGAAATCTTTTTTATTTTATTTATTTTTTTAATTTATTTTTTTATTCTTTGCCCCAGGGGTACAGGTCTGTGAATCATCAGCCTTACATCTTTCACAGCATTCACCAAAGCACAAACCCTCCCCATTGTCCATAACCCACCCACCCTATCCCTACCCTCCCACCCCCCAGTAACCCTCAGTTTGTTTTGTGAGATTAGGAGTCTCTTATGGTTTGTCTCCTTCCCCATCCCATCTTGTTTCATTATTTTTCCCTCCCTACCCCCCACAACCCCCCACCCTGACTCTCAAGTTCCTCATATCAGAGAAATCATATGATAATTGTCTTTCTCTGATTGACTTATTTCGCTCAGCATAATACCCTCCAGTTCCATCCATGTCGTTGCAAACGGCAAGATTTCGTTTCTTTTGATAGCTGCATAGTATTCCATTGTATATATATATACCACATCTTCTTTATCCATTCATCTGTTGATGGACATCTAGGTTCTTTCCATAGTTTGGCTATTGTGGACATTGCTGCTATAAACATTCGGGTGCACGTGCCCCTGAGGATCATCACTACCTTTGTATCAGGAAATCTTTTTTAAAGAGTATTTTGGGATTATGAATAGTGTTTTATTTACCAAAACAGTAATATAGCCTATAATTGATACTTTTAAACATAAAAATTCACATTTGAAAAAAAATTCACATTTGAAGATTTTGTTAAAATATTTTTTAGTGTAACCTACAGATCCCTAAGTGCCAAGTCGAATGTGGACTGTGTGGTGACAGTGTTGTGGATACATCTGTTAAATTGATTTATTTCTGCTTTTTTGGTCTAGGATTCACCGATAAAGCCAGTACCTCTGAGGGAGTTTCAAAAAACAGATGACATGAGAAGATATTCACATCAAAACAGGTTTGAAAAAACCATTTCTCCTCATTTGTTTATATCTTTAAAACTCATTAGTAAGAGCCTGAAATGGTTTTGGTTTTGTGCAGACCTATGTATGGTGAAGATATTTAGACACTGTGTTTTAGATACTGTGTATTTAGAGCTGAGTGACAGTGTGCTTTGTGCTCATTTAATAGAAAAAGAAGTAAAATTGATTTATTTATTCTAAATTCAGATTTCGTAAACCATTACCTGTATAATTATTTGATTTGAAGATACTTAATGGCAGTGAGATTTTATGGTGACATGTCTGGATTTATGCATTAAAAAGGCTAAATGAATTTCAGGAGTCGTGAATTTTTTATTTTTCATTTTTTAAACTTTTGACTAGAAACAGGGAGCTAGACAGAGACAGCAATATGTTCTCTCCTTCCTATCTCAATTGGTATGATCTTTTCACTACATTTAGTGCCTCACGGAATATTTCTAAAATTAACTTGACCGCTTATAGCACTGCTGCTTATTCTTGAATTCCAAACGTTTCGTTCATACACCATATCACAATAGTTGAAAGATTCGCAGCCTTTGGGCCTTTGCTTCCTCTCTGTTTTTATGAAGTCTTAAAGCAGCAGACTTGATAAACTTGTTCTTAAACAACAATTTCCTTTGTAGAAAGTGTCGTACATAGACCTTTACTTATACTTGATGGGCTTGTTGATTAAACTCGTTTAGGAAACTGAGATATAGATGAGTAAAGAAAATGTGGGGAGAATAGTGAAAGAAAAAATCTCGTAATTGGCCTTTTATAGTCTCATCAGTTAGTTCTTGGGTATTTAGTTGAATTTCATATCTTTGAAATTTATCTCAGAATGGATTTTTAGTTGCCATGAGTCCTTACATTGAGGGTGTGGTCTTTTGAGATTTCTCTTTTGCACAGGGGTTTGCTGTTGTGTTTTTCCACTTTGGGAGGTCCCATGCCTTATCTCCTGTCGCTCTTACCTCCTGCATCTATCATAAGTAATGCTCAAGATCTCTATAATTTAATAGAAACTCTCAAGGTTAAAGCCAACTTTTTTTTTTCTCAGTTACCTTATGTATTAGTTTTCTAATACTCATGTAACAAATTACCACATATTTAATGGCTTAAAACATAATACCTCAGTTTATAATATCTCAGTTCTATATGATAGAAGTGTGGGCAGGCCTTTATTCTTGCCTTCATTTTCCCCTGAGGGTATCAAAAGCCAAAGTTACAGCACTGGCTGGCCTAGATTCTTACTTGCAGACTCTGGGGAAGAACCCACTTCCAGGCTCATGCAGGTTGTCGGCAGAATTCAATTTCATATAGTTGTAGCACTGAGGTCCCTGTTACTTTGCTGACTGTCAGCTGGGACTCCATTTTTAGCTTCTGGAGTCTACCCACATTCCTTGGTCCTCCATCTTCAAGTCAGCAATGGCAAGCCATTTTGAATCTCTTCTCACATTTTCAGTCTCTCTGATTTCCCTTTCTGTCACATCCCATAAACTCTTTTGCTTTCCTCGTCTGTTTTTCCCCCCCAGTTTTATTGAGAAATAATTGACCTAAGTCACCGTGTAAGTTTAAGGCGTACAGCATGATAGTTTGATTTACATTTATTATGAAATGATCACAATAGGTTTAGTTAATAGCCATCATCTCATATAAATACAATCAAAAATTTTTTTCTCCTTGTGATAAGAACTTTTAGGGTTTACTCTCTTAACAACTTTCCTGTATATCACACAGCAATGGTAACTATAGTCATCATGTTGTACATTGCATCCCTAGTACTCATTTATCTTATAGCTGAAGTTTGTAGCTTAGACCACCTCCCTCCAGTTGCCCCCCCACCCTCCCCTTTTCTGCCTTTAAGGGTTCCCATGATTACATTAGGCCCACCTGGATAATTTTCCCACTTCAAGGTCAACCAGTTAGGAACCTTAATTTCATCTGCAAAGTCCTTTTTGACATATTACATATTTACTGGAGTAACACCAGGGGGTGGAAATCATAGGGGCCAAAAGTCTACCTACCTAACCTTAACCTACTTTCTTAGAAATTCTTGCTCTGCCAGCACTGAGGGAATCTTCCCTTATTGGAGCCTGTGCTTTCATACCTAGTAGTTTTCCATTTGTATTCATTTATGTCACCCTCTATTAAGTGACAAACCCTGGTGACACCTGGATGGTTCAGTCAGTTTAGCATCTGCCTTTGGCTCAGGTCATAATCTCAGGGTCCTGGGATTGAGCCCCATGTTGGACTCCCTGCTCGGTGGGAGCCTGCTTCTCCCTCTCTCTCTCTCTGCCCTCTCCCCACTTATGTTCTCTCTCTCTCTCTCAAATTAAATAAAATCATTAAAAAGTTCAAAAATTAAAATTTAAAAAGTGACAGACCCCAGATTCAAACTCAGTTACAACTAATTCTAAAGTCTAAAGTCTAAAGTTTTAACAACTACCCCATGTTGCTTCTCCCAGACTAGTCACGGTACTGGACTCACTTGTGTCTCATTCTTTATTGGTTATATTTCAGCCGGAAATCTTACCCTACCAACCCACTCTTCTCTTGAAAATTTTTGACTAAGAATGTACTGCCTGGAAGTGCTAATAAGATAAATGTTGGGAAGGATTAGTAAAAAATTTAAGGAAGTTTTTTTTTTTTCCCCCAAGCTTCAGTATTATTTTAAACCTTGTCTAAGAGAGTTACTAAGTAATTTGTTCTATACCTTTAAAAAACTTATAATTTATTCTGTCAAAACTTTTTAGGGCTTTTTTTTTTTTAAGATTTTATTTATTTGACAGAGAGAGAGGCAGCCAGAGAGGGAACACAAGCAAGGGGAGGGGAGAGGGAGAAGCAGGCTTCCCACTGAGCAGGGAGCCCAATGTGGGGTTTGATCCCAGGATCCTGGGATCCTGACCTGAGCCAAAGGCAGATGCTTAACAACTAAGCCACCCAGGCGCCCCTAGGGGGTGGTATTTTAATTATTTTAGTACAGGTAAGAAATATGGCTATACTCTTACGGACGTATAAAACAGGTTTTTTTAAACTTATTTTTTAATGCCTAGAAATTTAAGAGGAAAAAAAAGAACTTTGTGAATACTTCAAAGATGTGAAACCAATATAAGAAAAGAAATGCGAAGAGAAAGAGAACAAGAGTGTGGCTTAAGTTTTGCTTTTTTACATATTACCTTGTTTTAATTTTAGGGAAGTATAATGTAGGCCAGTGTTTCTCAATAGGTTCTAGCACCACTCTTCAGTGGATATTTGAAATGTATTTATTTGATTTGGGAATTAGTTGCCGAAATGATTACAGGTGTTACTGGCAGGCATTAAGGCTAAACTACCTATAATGTGCAGGACAATCTTGTACAACAAAAAAATTATCTGAAGTGTTGTGACACTCCTTTTGAGAACCATATTCATAGATGAAAAGGCCATATGGGATGAAGTAGCATGGTGGCAGCAAGGTTGGTGCCAAGGTTGGCTCCAAGGTTGCTCCTTGGAGCAACCAAGCTGTGTTGGGCCCACCTTAGCACCTGGTGATTGGCTTGAGGGAGCTGTCCATTCTCACTACCACTTTTATTCTCCCATATGCCATGCTTCACTCTTTGCCACCATCTTTAACTTTTCACAGCTTAGTTTTTGCCATTGCAGGTAATTGTTTTCTGAATGTGTGCCCTTATGCTTTTAGGTCTCTGTGCTCTTTTGCTTTCTTCTTCCTACACTCTGCCACTGTAAAGCGGAGAAGTGTGGTATAGTAGAAGCCACTAATCTCCAAGTCAGGGGCTTGAATTCCAATCCACGCTCTGGCCCTAGTAGCTATCATTGAACTTTTGAGGGCCTTAGTTTTCTCTTTTGTAAAGTCAGTGTCATGGACTCCATGATTTCTGAGGTACCTCCAGTTCTCGTAGGCTGCATACTTAGAAGATGAGAAAGCAGACTGCCATCGAGTCAGATAAGAATTCAAATCAGGTAGATAAGGATTACTGGCTGTATCACCTTGGGAAAGTTACATAACTTCCATGCTTCAGCTTCTCAACTATAGAATGAAGATTATAATAGTTCTACTCCTAAGAATAATTGAGAAACACTGTATAAAATATGTAGTACATGGTAGGAGCGCAAAGATTGTTAGTTTCTATGTGCCTCTGAAAAACGTTGCCCAAAAAATGACACGAATCGTAGTTGATAAATGCAAAAGTATTGATTACACATGTACATCAAGAGGAAAAGTCCCAATTTTAAAGAACAAGTAGATTATAAAAAAGACCTTTTCTAAGAAGTTCTCTGTAGGTTGGAATCTATAGAAAAGGCTTGAAGTAAGGAATTACTATATGGTAACTGAAGAGATCTTGCTAGAGAAAAGATTCCATAGTGGGTATGTTTCTGAAATGGGGTAAGAGTCCTGAAAGCCAGGTTGAAGAATTTGTTTTATTATTAGTTGGTAATAAGAAACTACTGGAGCCTTGGGGGATTTGTTTTTATTTCCCTAGTAACACACTGATTTAATGCATTTAAGTCAACTTGACAGGCTAATAATCATAGTCTAAAATTTCAGGTCCTAAATGTCACAGTGTCACTGCTCCCAACATTGTTAGGTGAGACACAAATGAGTAACAGACTCTTGAAACACTAAATCCAATTCAGGAAAAAGAGAAATACCAAACTGTAAGATTTAGTACTAGTAAAACTGAAAAGCAACTTTTACTGTTTTTTTTAAAGCATCAAATCAGGTTTTATCTCTTTCTTAAAAATAAAAATCAGAATATTTACTTTTATTATTTAAACTGCTATATCAGTTGAAAATGAGAATAGGAGTCCTTTACAAGAACAGTTGCCAGGTTCTGTCATCTTCCAGATTCCTGTGGGTAAAATGATTTTATATATAAAATGATCTCATTTACATGTGTATTGTTTCAATCATGGTAATAAAGAAGATAATAATTATATATGCTATAAAAAATGATACTGTTTGAAAAGTGATCTCAGATATCTGTCTGGTCAGCACTGGCTGACGTAGACCATTGTTAGCTATCTGTAGCTTGATCAGTGATATCATCACGTGAAATGTGAGTTGGAAACATCAGGTATTCCTGTAGCTCAGTTTAATGACTTGGGCTCAGGTTTACAAAATGAAATCAGCCTTTCATTGCTGACCAGTTTGCCTATTGATTAATAGTAGGCTACATTAACAATAAAATTTTACTTAGGTTTTGTATATCTGCCTATCTTATCAAAGAATTTTTTTTTTCTTTTTGTTTTTTGTTTCTTTTCTCTTTTGGGTCAGGGTTCCAGTTGAGCCATCTTCTGTCATGTCACTATCACCAAGTCACAATCAGGTAAAAAAAAAAATTTTTCTGTTTTAGTTTTGATTTTTCTTTTTTAAGTTTTTTTGGGTGTTTTTTTTTTTTAAGATTTAATTTATTTGACAGCAAGAGAGGAAACACAAGCAGGGGGAGTGGCAGAGGGAGGAGCAGGTTTCCCGCTGAGCAGGGAGCCCAATGCGGGGCTCGATCCCAGGACTCTGGGATCATGACCTGAGCCAAAGGCAGACACTTAATGACTTAGCCACCCACGCACCCCTAGTTTTGATTTTTTTTTAACTAAGATGATTTTCTTTTTTTTCAACACTTTTAATTACCATTAATTGCCAGATATGTGTAAATTTCACTACCTGTCTCCTCCCAAATGCAGTTAATACAGCATGTGCACCTAATGCTTCCTAACTGTTTTTAGACACCACATAGAAAGTAAATCTTTACTGACATGAGGGCCCTATAGCACATATAAGAACACAGTGCAAAGATGGGAAACGATGAGCAATAAACACATTTAAAGAAATTCTAGGTGACTGCAAAGTAGAAATTGCTTGGGTCAGCAGTAGTTTCCTGAATTGCTTAGGAATTGCTTAGGAATATTGACAAGTTGACCTTTGTCCCCACTTGCATGTGCAAAATGCTTTCGTTGCAGTTATCACATACAGACTTGGAACTTCATCGGAGAAGAGAACAGTTAGTAGAGCGAACTCGGAGAGAGGCCCAGCTTGCCGCCCTACAGTATGAGGAGGAGAAAATAAGGACCAAGCAGATCCAGAGAGATGCTGTCCTAGACTTTGTCAAGGTGAAATTTTTGCCATATTTCATTGAAATTCCTAAAGTGTTTTAGAAGTAAGTGCTTCTTTGTTTTGGTGAGGCTATCAGTGTTTGTCTTAAAGTGTCAGCTTCCTTTTATGTCACTATAAGGAATCTTGAGTAAGTAGTGTAACTGTCTCCTACTTGTAATTAGATGAATTGTCCTCCTGTACATAGGCTGAGAAGTGATCATCTTGTTCTTGGGACACCAGTCTCTTCCTCTTCATTAGCAGTCTGTCTTTAGACATCTCACATTACTGTCCAACTGCCATTTCCTCAATCTCTAGTACGTTAATTAAGATCAATAAGACCAGGAAAGTGCCACATAAACCTTAAAGTGCCATGCACATGTAAACTGTTCTTATCCAAGCCCGTCTCTAACTTCCTCACTCTGCTGAGCACCAAACTTTTGGAAGGTTAGCAGTCATCTTTGAGTCTTTCCTTTCTGTTCTCTCCGCACCTATTCGGGTAACAACCCCTGTTAATACTTCTTTCTTTTTTTAAATTTACAGCCTCTACATTTGCATCTAAACCTGTTTCTTTTCTTTTTTCTTTTTTTCCCCTTGCCTGTATCACTTAAAGTCTTTTTGTTCAGAAATCACCTTGGATTTTTCTCTTCATAATTACATAACTCTTTCTATTTGTCTGTTTGATATCTGTCTCTCTGATTTGTCTGTAAGCCCCATGAAGACAAGGGGCATGTTTGTCTTGTTTATTCACTGCTGCAACCCTAGATCTTAGCAGGTCTTAGCCCATAGTAAAGCTCAGAAAAGATTTGTTAAAGGAATGATTGAATGAATGAATCACTCTTGGCCTCTAAAGCTTTCTCTCTTGTGTTTCATAATTCTAGCCAAAAACCATCTTTAAGTACCATACACATAATAAAATTTTTTTTTCCCCAAATGTATCAAGCCCAGGATGATGATCTTTGATGCTCAGAAAGGATGACAATTTGCCTAGGTTAAATACTCAGCTAGTTAGTGGCAGAGCACAGTTTTTATCAAGACAGATTGAACAGAAAGTGGAAATAAGGTTGGCAGAAAATAAAAAGTTTCTTTAAAAAAAAAGAGAAAAAGGGTGGCTCCAAACTCTAGATAATCTGTGATCACAATGCTATATTGACTGTCAGTAAATAATGATGGCTAACACATACTGTATCCTAAGGACTGTTCTGTGCATTCTGTGTTAATTAATTCATTTAGCTTGCCTTCTGTAGAAGCCAAATAGCTAGTAAGAGACAGTCACATTGTAGATGGTCTTGATTAAATGCTAAATTAGGGTTTGATCTTGATCTATGAGGTAGAAAAGAGCAATTAGAAGTTCTAAAACAGGAGAAAAACAGGGAAAAGATACTTCTGAAAAACTAATCTACTCGTGTTAGAATATGTTAGAAAGAAAGAGATGAGGTAAATGAAATAGAGAGTAATTGTAATAATTAGACTAGGGTGCAAAATGAAAGCGTAGAACCACCTGATTTCTGAGGTTCCTAAAGAGAGGCAGTGTTACACAGTGGTAAGAGCTTAGCCTCAGAAATAATCTGAATTTGAATCCAGCTTAGCTACTCAGTATGTGCTCGATTTGGGGAAAGTTACCAAATCATTCTGTGCCTTTAATTTCCCCATAGGTGTAATATTTAATTGTTAACTATTAACTCAGAATTATTATGGGTGCACCTAATACTTTTACTAGTGTGGTGAATGCCACACCCCCGACCACCACAACGGATCTTATAAATGAGAGATTTGAAGAAAAGCATCTTTATGTTTTATACATAAATGTAGTGAATGTTGAATCAATCATTGAAGATGAGTGTAAAAAAGATCCCAAAGCAACATTTTGAGGCTAAAAGAATAGTTTGAATAGAGGCTAGCTTTATGGAAAAAATATAGGATTCAGAGTCAGAAGATGTAGGTACAAATCGCAGTTATGCTACTTGCCAACTTTGTGACAAATTTTGCACAAATCATTTAACTTCTTTTGTCCTCAATTCTTTTGTCTTAAATAAATATGATTATGATCATTTATCTCCAAGAGTAAGAAAAACTACTTAAGATAGTATGTATGAGAATACATTGTAAAACAGTGACTATAGAGATGGTATATAATATTGTTTGACATAATAACAGAAATTAGAAAATTGGGGAAAAGAGCCAGTTAGTATGGGAAACTGGGTTTGTTTTTGAGCATGTTGAACATAAGGAGACACGGTGAGTTTTCAAATAGAGTATCCACAGGCAGTTGAAAATGAAAACCTGAAAACTGGCTGAAGGAGCGAGCTAAAGGTGTTAACACTAGACAAAGAGAATGATTTCATTGAGAGAATATAGTGAGAGATCACCATGGTGGTTGTGAACGTGTGTGTGCATGTACATATGAAAAACACACTTTTTATATTTTTATTTATAGATGTTTATAGACCTATGAAATACTGTCTGTCAGTTTATTGCCTTCCTCGTTTAAATTGTAAGCCGTTTAAGGGAAAGGGCAGCATCTTCTAACCAGTAAATCTAGAAAAGTGCTGCATGTGAGAGATACAGAAATTAATGTAGATGATTATCTTGGTAAATAAAATTTATCATTTCCAGTGTTCCAGATTCTAACCAACTTCCCTTTCTTGGGGGGTTTGGGGTGTATAGCACAAAGCGTCACAAAGTCCACAAAAACAACAATCCCCCTTAGAGGGTGAGGTAAGTCTGTATAATCACCTTTCTTTGGAACTTTTTATATTGGAATGGAAATGAAATGTTTTGTATGTGATTATCATGTGTTTTCAGTTATCAAAATATTCCCATTTTCCTTTTCCCTCACAAAATTCTACTTATTCGGAAGAAGATGACATGGGCTAGGGAGTTTATCCAGTCTATAGATCAGGGGTTTTTTTAATCTATACTAATGTATCTGGAGAGTATGTATTCCCTTCCCATGTCCCCACCAGAAGTATCATCTCCCTCATCCATTTCAAAGCACAGTGTGTAGTGAGAGGGACACCGGAGAATTGTGTGTGACGGGGTAAATGGTATTGGTATTGAACTAAAAGATACTACAACTTTTTCAGCTCCAGGGCTCACTTCCTGAGTGTGTATGTTACTGATTATATGGCATACGCAGTAGTTTTATAATATTAAGTAGTACATTTTCATTACAAGTAAACAGGTAAAAGTAATTACTTAACCTTGTTAAAATGTACCTGTTTTGATCTGTTAAAATGAAACTTATTAAATATTTTTATTATAGTTGGCTTTTTTACTAAAAGCCATTTTTCTCTGTCTTTGCCTTCTCATTTTTTTCAATTTATGATCATTGCTTCCTTAAAAATGCATAAAGGCATTGTTTCATGTGAATTTTGAATCTGCTTTCTGTAAATTACTTAAAAACCTAACACAGGGCTTTACAAGCATCAGGTTTCAGCATAGAGGTTTTTAAAGCGCAGGTGTTACTGGAATGGTAAAGTGCATCATTTGAAATGTTTTTAATTACCCATTATAAAGGTTTTTTTTCTTTATCTCAGTGGACATATAGTCCCTACTTCTGGTTTATCTCAGAACTTACGCATTGGTGTAATACCTGAAAGAGTAACTCAGCTTTTTCAGTTGTCTTTTCTTCACAAGGTAATAATAAAGGTACAAACCTTTCACAGACAAAGTTAATACCGTTTTCTTTTTTTATCCCCAGATTTCCTTCTTAATGGTCCTTCTGGAGTAAATTCATTATTTAAAAATTTAAACTTCTCCAGAAAATAAGGTGTACAGTTTTTAAGTTTTTAGTTGTATTCTTGTTTTGTCTGAGAAAGGTAATGAAGAGATGCATAGACTAGAACTCATGATTCTTGGATTTATTGTTTTTATTTTATTACTGACTCATTAAATGACTACAAATTCTTTGTTACTGCCACATCTATATTTCAGCTTTCTTTCCTGTGAATAGAGAATAATCCCTGTTCCCTCCTTGCTTTAGTCAGTTTTTAAGCAATAAGATCTTATTTGAAATTGTTTAAGCTCTTTAGAAGAAAATCATGACTCCGAACCAATTAGCTATGACGATACATGAATTCAAAATGTTTGTGAATGTGATCCCATATGTTAGCATCTTCAGTATGTCTTAATATATCTCTTTGCTTGTGTATTTGTGAAATATGTCATGTGTGTGCACAGTTTGTTTTTGACATTGCTCCATTTCTCTCCGCCTCTCCAGTGTCCCTTCCCATCCAGAAGGTCTCAGCACACTGATGATAGTGCCTTGTTAGTGGTAAGAGCCTTGCACGAAATGGAGTTATATATTGCTGTGTCTAGAGATTGGAGAACAGTTATTATACTTTTCATTCATAAAGTATCTAAATATCATAAAACATGATGAGCATCATAAATACTTCACAAATAGCTAGAACAGTTTCCTACATTAGCGTTCATGATTTATCCAGTGTTCCAGCAATCTGCTGCTCTGATTCAAATACTTTTGTTAGTGTTTCCAAAGTAAAACGTTCACATTGTGATCCATATTGGCTTTATATGTGGGTTAGGAGGAGGGGGCATAATTTGTTTTTTAAATGTCATTTCTAATTCCAGCTACATTTACCTTATTAATCACTAATTTGGCTAGTGAATCACCTGTGTGTTAAATGAATTTCCTTACTCCATGACTAATTACACAACTATATATTTGTCATGCTTTTTTATTATCTGTTTTAAGCTATTGAAAATCCCGAACTTACATCTCAAGATTATCCCTCCATGCCCCCTTTTTAAATTCTGGGAAACATTAACTTGGAATGTTACCTATTGATCATTTTTAACACTGGTTTACTTTTAGTGCCTTTCATCAGCTGAAAATGAATATGACATAAGAGCTGTATTGAAAATCTTAGCACGTTTTGTCAGCCTTGCAAGAGAATTCTAACATTTACAAAACTGCTTTCTCCATCATGTTTTATGATATTTTTTACAGTATGTTGAAAACTAGCAGTTCAAAAGTCCAGTGTGTGTAGCAATTCCTGGCTTCCTTGCCGGCACGTGCTGCTGTTGTGCTTGCCGCTTGGTGGACCCCGGGCTACGTAGGCTTCCATTGTCCCCGCTTCAGAGTGTTCTGCAGTGATTGCTTCCTTTGAGATGGATAAAAGCACGTTTTAACTGGGCGGTCTTAGAGATAAATAAAACCACCACCCTCTGGAGTGTTAGTGGAAATTAATTGGCATGAGAAGCAAGTAACTTAAATTAATGCAGAAAAATATTGAGAGACATTAGCGGAATTTATCTCATTTACTCCTCACAGCAGTCTTAACAGTGAAGGTTAAACCTATCACATTTTCCAAACGATTACTGAGGCACAGAATGTTTTGTCCAGGATGCGATTGTCCAAGGTCACATAGCTTAAGTAAGTGAAAGATTGGGTTCAAATCTAGATCTGGCTGACTTAAGAACTTGCATTAAACACCACAGTGTAGTGCGTCTCATACTGTAATTGAAAACAACTTCGGAGACTGAGGTGAGATTTAATAATACATAGGAAGTGATACAAGTTTGAGTGCCCACACTTCTTTGTCGAGGAAAAAGTGGAACTTGGAAAAGAAACAAAATTCCCTCAGTGTGAAATTTGAAATGGCTTTTAGCCATTTTTAAAACACACACATCTCTATTTTTCTCATCAGTATTCATGTTTGACCTAAATGAAATGGCCTTGAAAAGCAAGGACCATGTGTCACATATTTTTGTATGTTAAATAATGTCCAACACTGTGCAACAAAGAGTCTGTTTTGCTTTATTATTTTATTTTATTTTTTTAAAAGATTTTATTGATTTATTTGACAGAGAGAGAGAGATCACAAGTAGGCAGAGAGGAGGAAGCAGGCTTTCTGCCAAACAGAGAGCCCAGTGCTGGGTTCCATCCCAGGACTGTGAGATCATGACCTGAGCCTAAGGCAGAGGCTTAACCCACTGAGCCACCCAGGCACCCAAAGAGTCTGTTTTAAAGCATACCTCTGATTTTCTCAAGACTACTCTTCGATGGCTTCATATGATAGACTAAAGTCCTAAATTTTTTTTTTTTTTTAGAGAGGGAGCTGGGGAGGGACAGAGGGTGAGCGAGAGAGAGAAAGAATCTTAAGCTGACTCCATTAGCATGGAGCCCAACTCTGGCCTCAAGGCAGGGCTCAATCTCGTGACTCTGAGATCATAACGTGAGCCGAAATCAAGAGTTGGACACTTAACCAACTGAGCCACCCAGGCGCCCCAAGTCCTGACTTCTTGATGTGGCCTCCAAGCTTCTGCACATTCTGTCTCATCTCTCTGGGCTCGTGCTATACCAGCATTTTTTTTCAGCTTTTCAGATAAGGCCAGCCCGTTTCTACCTCACAACCTTTTGCAGATGCAGTTTCCCTCAGCATGGACTGCATCTCCCTCCCTGCGTAGACCCCCCCCCTTGGTTAATTCCTATTCATCTATCAGGTATCAGCTTAAATTTCACACCTTTAAAATGGCTTTTCTGCAACCCACAACCCCCAAACCTCCACTGTCATTTTTCTCGTCCTAGTACTTTTAGGTGGACGTTTATTGTTTTAGATCTCTTCCCTATTAGACTGCAGGCTATAAGCTTCCTCGGCACAGGGTTGTTCTCTGTTCCAATACCTGTGTATACTCAGTCCCTTTCATTGTCCCTGGGATATATTAAGTGCTCAATAAATATTTCCTGAATGAACACATAAATGCTATGTATGTAATAATTACTCATGATGAAAAGGTGTGATGATACAGCAAGGTGTAAATGTTGGGTTTGATTTAAAGCCCTTGAAGTATAGGATTTGAAATAACTATTATTGGTGTTTAATATCCCTGACATAAACATTCTCTTAGGGCTGCCCTTCAGGCGTTTGTTGCTTTCGTCTATATCCCATCTGCATCTGTGTCTCATCTCAGAAACTAGAGACTATCTAGGCTCATTTCACTTTCTCTTCCTCTTGCCTCCACTCCTCTTGTCCTCCTTTGTCAATATAGTGGCTTTTAGCCTTTTCATGTTTGAGATTGACGGTAATTCCAGTACATTTAATTATAAAGAGGCCCAGGAAAACTGAAGAGGTGAAGCATATACAGTGTATATCTGTTTTCACAGTCCCGTTCTTTGGTACATTTCCTTCACTTTTTTATGTTTAGAATAGATTAGGTTGCAATGTTACTTCTTTTTTTTCTCCCACCCCTCACAATAGAAACATTGCTATCTATCAACTGTCTTTAAAAATAACTATCTATTTTATTGACCATCTACATACCTTTTTTCTAAACACCCACGTGTTTAAATTGATTTATTCCATGATTCACATATTTGTGATCCTAGTTTACATTTTCAAAGTTATTTAACTTATAAGGCTTTAATATATTTAAGCCTTTGGCATTTTTTGTTTTAATAGATACAGTCTTATCCATACAACTATTGCTAGTTGTATGTAGGTTGTTGAAAAGATAAAGGATTCAAAGAAAAGGAAAATTCCACTCACCTCTTATAGGTCATTTGGACACAGAGGCAGAAATGAAATTCATCCTTAAGGTGTGACACAGAATCCTCATATCCTGTTTTCTCACATCAGAGCTGTTACACTGAATTATACTATATCTAATTTGGATCAACATTGAAAAAATATTGTTCTTACTTATGCCAGTTCTGCTCAGTTAAAATGAGCTCTTTGACTAGATTTGTTTCCCCAACATAGGAAGAACACAGGACTTAATAGTTTCATTTCTAAGGTGACTATGCTCAAAAATTTTGATATTCTTAGTTTTAGTGCTACATAAAATCACTTTTAATAAATCATGCCTGGTGTTTTGGGTTTTTTTTTAGTTGTCACATGATCATTTATGAAAATATTTTTCTTTGTTGTTCTTAACTAGCTGGGCATTTTGCTGCACCACTGTTAATGTCATTTATGATGTTCTGAGGGTGGCGGCCATCAACATTGCAGCCCAGAGACTGGGCAGTCCCCAGGATCTCGTTAATGGTTCCAGAGAGTTCTGTAGCTAAAGATTGGTGCCACATCGATCAGGCAGCACTGACAGTCTCATCAAAAGTGATACCCCCTGTGTTTTATGTTGTTCTGCTTGTTTCTGTCTCTTGATGGTTCCTTGAGGGCTTTAATAATCAGGACAGAGGCAAAAGGTACCACTTCAGTCTGAGCCCATCTGTCCTGAACAGTCAGTTGCGCTATGTCCTCAGATCCTTCCAATCACTGTTGCCTTGGCATTGTCATCACCAACCTTTTTTGGAGACAGACCCAGAGGGCTGCCCTTGGGGGCCAGGGCAGGTGGGGCACTGATTTCCCCACCGGTGTACCTCAGGTATACAGCTTTGATGTCCTTGGGGTCAAGCTTAGGCGGCATGGTGGAGGCAGCTGGTGTTGGATAAACCCAGATTCAAGATGACCGAAAAGAGTCGCACCTTGGCCTCCTGCGTGCCGACAGCCAAAAACCCTGTCATTTCTTGATTAATGTGGAATGAGGTATTGAAATAGTTTAAATTATACAAGTGGGAAAGCTGTTTTATAAGTTATGGGTTTTTTCCCCCAAAAGTATTCTTTCTGCCTTATCAAAATCTTAGTAAACCATTTGAAAGTTTGTCCATGACCTTTCCTTTTCTAATTTCATTGACCACATCTGCCCTGACTGCCTGACATTTTGCTAATAACATAAATGCTGCCTTCTGTTTCTTCTCCTTCTCTTTTAAAATTTAGTCGCTGTCAGGGTTGAATCAAGTGGGCTGTGCTACTACCCTGCCTCATTCTTCTGCCTTCATGCCTATTAAGGTATCTCTTGTTCCTGTAATGCACCAGGAGCTTCGGGGAGGGGTTGTGCATGGGAGGTCTTAAATTTTCCAACAGATTGGTCCAATGGCAATTTAAAATCTAGGCATGCATGAAATATCTGTAAACTTATAAAATTATTTGTGAGTTTAACATTAATTTCGCTTGAATTTTTTTTTTAAGATTTTATTTATTTATTTGTCAGAGAGAGAGCACGCACAAGCAGGCAGAGTGGCAGGCAGAGGCAGAGGGAGAAGCAGGCTCCCCGCTGAGCAAGGAGGCTGATGCGGGACTCGATCTCAGGACCCTGGGATCATGACCTGAGCCAGAGGCAGCTGCTTAACCAACTGAGCCACCCAGGTGTCCCTCACTTGAAATTTTTGAAAGATTTACCGTACTAGAAACACTTGCAGAGCCTGCGGTAATTCTTTATATTGAGATTCTGTTTGAAATGGCATTCTGATTTTCCTATCAAAGGTTATTTTTTTGTCATGAGTTACTTTACTTTGGCTGATAAATAATGTCAAATTAACTCAGTTGTCTGATGTGCATGCAAAATAATTTCAGTCCCAGTTCCCAAAAGTGTCACTGCTAAAAACCTCATGTAGTAGAGGTCAATAAGCTATGGCCCCTAGGCTACCTGTTTGTGTAAATAGTTTTATTGGTACAGCCACTCCCATTGTTCATGTGTGGTCTATGGTAGCTTTCAAGTTTACTAGCAGAGTTGGAATGTGGCCTGCAAACCTAAATAAAGAGTTTGTGGTACTTTATTTTTTGAAGGTCTCTAGGAATGGTAATTCCGTATTTTTTATCGTATGATACATAAGCAATTATTTTTTTTTTAAGATTTTATTTATTTATTTCACAGAGGGAGAGAGATCACAAGGAGGCAGAGAGGCAGGCAGAGAGAGAGAGGGGGAAGCAGGCTCCCCGCTGAGCAGGGAGCCCGATGCGGGCCTCAATCCCAGGACCCTGAGATCATGACCTGAGCCGAAAGCAGAGGCATTAACCCACTGAGCCACTCAGGCGCCCCATAAGCAATTATTAATAATCTTCACTGTTAGAAAGTTCTCACCTTGTCTGACTTAGGTCTCCCTCCCTGTGGTGTACACTTATTTCTTCTTTTCTTTCCAGTGTGGAGATTTTCTAGTTATTTAGCAATCTTTATGTAAGAATCTTTATATTTGAAAACTATTACGATGCTGCCCTTGTCTTCTCACTATAAAAATTCTAGTTATTTTATGTGCCTTTCTCAGCCTCTTAATCCTTTTGAGCTTTCTCAAGTTCTCTGTCTTCCATTTGGGCTCCAAATCCCCAACCAGAAACATATCCTTCACTCGAGCCCACGTGGTGCTAAGCATGAAACAAGGTTTTTCACATCTTATTTGGATCATTATGTTGGCTTTTCTCATTTTGCTCAGTATCCACTGTAATTCTCAGATGTTTCCATTATATTCCTAAATGATCATTAACTCTCATATCTTGTACCTTGTTTTTCTAAATACTTAATTTTGCTTTTTGAACATTTTTACCTCTCTGATTTACCAGAATACTTCCAAATTCTGGCATCATGTCCTTCTAAATGCTGGCCCCAACTTAATGGCATCTGTAAACCTGATAAACCTCTCTCTAGTTGTTATTGAAGATGCTCCACATACCTGGATGACTTCTGAAGAAATTTGATAATTCTCTTCTGTGCTGAGCCTTTGCTAGCCTTTCTCAACTAGGTTCCTTATTTGAGTGACAACACGGAGAATTGAGGGATTGTTCTCAAAATTCTCTCAAGGAAGGTGTATAAATAGTATAGGAGATGTATAGGAGAGAAGCTAATTCATTACACTCAGTGGATACCTTAGGACATTGGGGCTTATTCTCTCCAAGAATTATAGTTGAAAAAGGCCCAATCTGAATGTGCCAACTATTGTATGATAAGTCAACCTTTCTGTCTGTCAAGACCTGCTGCAGTGTAAATGGTTAGTTTGAAAAGATTGTATTTTCTGTATCCCATTTACTTTACAGCAGGTATATATTTAGGCATGGGTTTATTTCTTTTATTGCTTCACCAGACAAATAAAAGTCAGGTTCCTGTCAGTTTCTGTATTTTGCTCCAGGTTCTCTAAGAGTTCTCAAATATAGTTCATGGGCTTGAAGTGATTTGAACTAATTATCTTCATATCCTAGAATGCAAGTCACTTAGATTTCTGGTTTCAATAAAAGACATTTTAAAAATCATCATTCTATAAGTCACCTCTATTTTGGTTCTGTTTTCCATTATACTCAACTGTGTGTTATCTTTTGGTGTTTCTAGTGGTGGACAACATTTGCTACCATTCAGTGGAATTTATTCCAGCGCTTCCTCCCCATCTAATAGCGTTGCCTATTAACTATTGTTTTTTGCATATTAAATTTCTAGTCTCACTCCTCTTAGGTCTTTTTAAATTAAAAAATATACATACTGTTTCTCTTGAATAATCTCTACTGTTTATGTTTTCCTGTTTGTACCACTGGTCCTTGACCAGGTCTCTATTTAGCTAACTAGCTTTCTCCTTTCTGTCTCCCAGTCCTTAAAAATAAGGATGTTTCTCTTGAATAATCTCTACTGTTTATGTTTTCCTGTTTGTACCACTGGTCCTTGACCAGGTCTCTAGCTAACTAGCTTTCTCCTTTCTGTCTCCCAGTCCTTAAAAATAAGGATAGTCTTCTGTTTCCTTGTAAAGATATCCAGCTTTTGCCTCATTTGCTTGTTCATTCTTTTTATTAGTTCTTGTTGCTCTTATTTTAAATTTGTTATATACATTTTGGTTTCTTCTCGACATCCTGAACTTAGTTTATTCACATCCATAAACTTGATGAATGTATCTTTTTTCACTACTGAAGATGTAATACATTGCTTCACTCAACAGCTCAGCTTACTTTTTAAGTCTTAATTCTCAGCCTCAGAGTATCAAACCAAGGAATTGTTACCACAAAATCGTCTTGCAGATCAGTCCAAGAATCTTATCAGCAGCATGGCTTCTGCTTATGTATATATGTATGTATATATCAATGTTAGCAATTAAAATTCTGTCTTCATTAATTTCATCTGCCCAACTCCCAACTACAGATAAAAGATTTCTGAAAATATTAAAACAAAAAGGGAGAAAAGAGCATGGGAGCAGATGTATGTACCTGTGTGTTTTAAAATCATTCTGTTAGTTAAAAAATGTATCTTAGTTATATCATAAAGTTATGTTTAATTTATTAAGTCTAGATGTCAAGGCCTGGAAAATTGTTACTCTAGCTTTTCTTGAGTCTCCTCTCCTGCCAAGTCTTCAATATTGTTAGTCCATCCAACTAACATTTCTTTTTAAATTAGGTTAATTACCTTTCTTTTTTTTAATAGGTAAACTCTATACGTGTTGAGCTAGTTCTTCCTCCTTTTTATAGTTCCCTTTGGTCAATGAAGTAAAACCATCTTGGACTCAAATGCTAGTCTGAAAATACAGCTCTCCATCACCTTTAAACACCTTGTTTCCTAACTGAGATGAAGAGACCTTCATCACTTTTTCTTTGAAGATTTTATTCATTTATTTGAGAGAGAGAATGAGAGAGAGAGAGAGAGAGAGAGAGAGAGAGCATGAGAGGGGGGAGGGTCAGAGGGAGAAGCAGACTCCCTGCCGAGCAGGGAGCTCAATGCAGGACTTGATCCTGGGACTCCAGGATCATGACCTGAGCCAAAGGCAGTCGCTTAACCAACTGACGCCCAGACGCCCAATCAATTTTTCTTAATACATTAAATTTTTCTCTAGAGGGAGAAAAATAATTCAGAAAATGAAATTATAAAATGAAATTACTCTGCTCTATACATTTCCCGGTAAAATTTTCTGCCCTAGGATGATCATTTTTATAGTCCCAAAGACCTATTAGGTTATCTTTAGAGAAGTACATGAAAAGTTTGGCCTTAAAAAAAATGTACAAAATTAATCTTTACACCAGATTCTCATTTCTAGACTTAATTTTGAAGGAGAACTGCATGATTTTTTTCTTTTATCCCAGGTAATCATAAATGTGGAAAGTACCCTTTCTTGAATAATAATTGATATATTATTGTTTCTCCACAGAATGATGACAGATCTAATGCCATAACAAGTTCACCTACAACAGAAACAGGTAATAGACACAAAGGTGCAGCTAACCACATCAAGAATAATTCTTTACTGAGACTTTCTTGATAAATTACCTCTTAGCTAACTGTGGCTTCTTTTTCTGAGAGGAGAAACCAGACCTCAAATTGGGAACTTCCTGCACATTTTCCATTTTTTAATTCAACTGGTCGTTCAGCTACTCAGCCATTTGACATGAACACACGAGCGTGAGCTAGCAGAGCTATCGACTCACAACAAGAGAATCTATTCAATATAGTAACATTCATTCTGCCTTTACTGATATAACCAAAATAAGATGACAGTTAAAAATACATACAAGCAGCCTTCCTGATTTCAAGGTTTCGTTTCTGTACCAGATTTGTATTAATAAACAAAGTTATCATCTTATTTTATTATGAGGTTTAATTTTATCTTTGTACCATTTATTGAACTTTTACGACATGTGTGTCTGTTGTTATATTTAATTTTTTTTTCCATCTCCTTTAATCTTATTTTGCTTTTCCATGCTGATGTAGTTCATCATTCCCCTGCATATTCTTTTCCTGCTGCTATTCAGAGAAACCAGGCCCAGCGCCCTGAAAGCTTCCTTTTCCGAGCAGCTGTCAGGGCAGAAGCAAATAAAGGTAGGTCACAGTGACTAAAAAGTGGGGGGGGGGGGGTACTTTATATAATGACATTAACTATTACATGCTTTTCAACTTCTACCACGAGACGTCACTTTGGCAAAAGCTTTAAACTCTGCATTTGTCTGTGATCTCACTAACATTAAAGCAGGAGAATCTTGTTTGAATTTAACTAGTTTCTTGGTAGCACCCAAAGGAGGTTACAGGTTTGAAAAAATAAAATACTATTTTAGGGGTTTGGGGAATGTTCCTCTGCTCTCTAATGAGCTCCTTTTCAGATTTTTCTGTTGACAAAAGCTGTTTTATGTGTTCTTAAAGAAATGAATCGGTAATATTTTTTTTAAGATTTTATTTATGTATTTTTTGAAAGAGATGGAGAGACCATGAGCAGGGGGAGGGGCTGAGAGAGAGGGAGAGGGACAAACAGATTCCCTGCTCAGCAGGGAGCCTGACATGGGGCTCAATCCCAGGACCCTGAGATCATGACCTGAGCCGAAGGCAGACAGTCAACTGACTGAGTCACCAAGGTCCCCAAGTAATTCGTCCTTTAAAAAATCTACTCAAAATAAATAAATCTACTCAGTCTGATGTTTTTTAGTTAATACGACATACATCTGCCTGGCCTCCAAAGAGGTTACCTGGAAATAGAAACAAACATTTCAAGTCAAAAATAACTACTTTTAGTATAACTGGTAGATGCCCTAACAGTGCGATTTAAAATCAAACCAGAGTTGCACTGCATATGGGATTGTAAATTAGTATGGAAAACTGTTTACATTATCTCATAATGTTGACATTTGTATATCCTGTGACCAGCAGTTTTGCTTTCTGACTATGTAAACTTGTATACCAGAAGATAGGTACAAAAATATTTATAGCGGGCGCCTGGGTGGCTCAGTGGGTTAGGGCCTCTGCTTTCGGCTCAGGTCATGATCTCAGGGTCTTGGGATCGAGGCCCGCATCGGGCTCCCTGCTCAGCGGGGAGCCTGCTTCCCCCTCTCTCTCTCTGCCTGCCTCTGCCTCCTTGTGATCTCTCTCCCTCTGTGAAATAAATAAATAAAATCTTTAAAAAATTTTATAGCAACATTATTCATAATAGCCCCAAACAGAATGTCCATTAATGATACTGTGGATAAATAATTGTGGCATATCTGTATAATGAGATACCTCATAAGTTGTAAAAGTAAACAGATTACAGTATACAGCAATATGGATAAATCTTGTAAACATCAATCAGATGAAGCCAAGCACAGATACATACGTATATACAGTATAGCTTCATTTATAGAAAGTTCAAAACTAAACAAAACTAACCTATGATATTACAAGTCAAGTACATAGTTAAAGCCTGTGTCATTAGAAGTAAACTTTAGGTACTGATGGGCAGGGAGCATGAGAGGGACTTCTGGGTGTTGGTAATGTTGCATTTATTGACCTGATTGTGTCCACTTTGTGATAATAATTTATTGAGCTATTACCTTATGATTTGCATAATTTTCTGTGTGTGTGTTTTCTTTTTTCTTTTTTTTTTAAAGATTTTATTTATATATTTGACACAGAGCGAGAGATTACAAGTAGGCAGAGAGGCAGGCAGAGAGAGAGAGGAGGAAGCAGGCTCCCCGCTGAGCAGGGAGCCTGATGTGGGCCTCGATCCTAGGACGCTGAGATCATGACCTGAGCCGAAAGCAGAGGCTTTAACCCACTGAGCCACCCAGGCGCCCGTGTGTTATTTTTCAATAAAAACACTTTTAATCAAACTAAACTAGTTGAATTAAATGGGTAATGGACATTTGGTAATTTTTAACACAATTTTCTCCCTTTTACTGCATATATTTGAAACTTTTCATAATAAAAACTGTTTTTTAAGAACCCAGAAGTGGGAAGTGCTGTACTTGTGAGGAACCTGTGACCAGGTGGATCTAAGTATCTTTCCAGCAGTAGTGATCGCCTTTCTGTCTTACATACTTATATTTTTTTAGGTCATGCTTCACCCCTTCTTTCATCTTCTGCACCTACCACTGATTCTGCAGATCCCATAATGAGACCGAATTCAAGACAGAGAGAAGAAGAGCTGGAATTAATAGATCAACTACGGAAAGTGTGTACATTACCTTTCGGTTACAGTTGTGCAGTGTTATTGCTAGAGCCCATAACCCTGCAATCACCTGTTCATTTGGCGTACAATTTTTAATAGACCTAACAAGTGCCCATTGGGTTCTGTGTTGCCCATTGTACGATAAACGTAAAAGAGATTTTGCTCTGAAGGACATTCTTTTAAGCTTTTACTAGGAAAATGAGATGGGTTTTTCTATAAAGCTCAGTTCCTGGCCCTACTCATTTAAAAATTTTTTCTGCCTCATGTAAGGAAATCTTGTAAGAGTAATAATACTTTATATGTATGGACACAAGTGCATATACATATAACATCACTGTAGTGTTTGTTTTATTTTGGAATTGAAAGAAAATCTAGTTCTGTTATATTTTTAATCAGAAAATTATAAATGGATTTCTCCTGAATTTGCCCATATTGTGGCCTGGCTGCCATATGTATGTATTAGATCTCCTTAAGTTACTGATTTGAGAAAGAAGGATAAAATAGGGATTGTGGCACTTAAGTTATTTGCTTTTTATCTTGATTCCTAGTTAAATATATTTCACTGTAACTCCAGTATGTCCTCTGTGTCAGCCACTCTTCAGTTAACATGTTACACATTTTCTTGTTTTTTTTAGCATATTGAGTACCGGCTGAAAGTATCACTGCCTTGTGATCTTGGAGCAGCTCTAACCGATGGTGTTGTTCTTTGCCATTTGGCCAATCACGTGCGGCCTCGATCTGTCCCAAGCATCCACGTCCCCTCACCAGCCGTTGTAAGTATATCATGCTAAGAAAGAAAAAAAAAAGCTGGCTATTCATCAGATATTTATTAAATACAATGACAAGCATTATGCAGAATGCTCGGCATATAACATGAATAGTCCAGTCCCTGTCTTCCCAGATCTCACTTCTACTAGACAAAGAGTCAGCATGGTAACAATGATTAATAGCAGTTATTGTAAGAGAGCTATGTAAGAGGTTGCTATAGGAATACAAAAAGCAACCACTTAACTTTGACTGGAGAGTTCAGGCAAGCCTGCCCAGAGGGGATAAAATTTGAATTAGTTCTTAAAAATATGAGTAGGAATTTGCCAGCGTAGGGGTGCCTCACTGGCCCAGTCAGTACTGAGTTGCCTGTGTTGGGCATGATGGTATTGAGAAAACTGGACAGCAACATGCAGAAAAATGAAACTGGACCACTGTCTTATACCGTACATAAAAATAAACTCAAATGGTTGAAAGATCTAAATTTGAGACAGGAATCTATCAAAATTCTGGAGGAGAACGTAGGCAGCAACCTCTTTGACCTCAGTCACTACAGCTTCTTACTAGACATGTTTACAGAGGCCAGGGGAACAAAAGCAAAAATGAGCTATTGGGACTTCATCAATGTAGAATTTACTTTTTTAAAAAACAAGCAAATAAAATGACTCAGAAGATTATTTAAAAAAAAAAAAAAGGAATTTGCCAGCATAACAGAAAGGGGGTAAAGGCATCCTTGGCACAATATGCCTAGATTCAAAAGACAGGGACAGTCATGGCATATTGAAGAAATTCCTAAGTTATTTAGAATAGATGATGCACAAGGTGTGGTTACAAGTGGTGGGAGATGTAGCTAAAGAGGTAAGCCAAGGGCCATGTGATAAGGGCATTATGTATCATGTTAGGGAGTTAGAAGTTTATCTTAGTGTAGACAATGAAGAAACAGTGAGGGGCGCCTGGGTGGCTCAGTGGGTTAAGCCTCTGCTTTCAGCCCAGGTCATGATCTCAGGGTCCTGGGATCCAGTCCCGCATCGGGCTCTTTGCTCAACGGGGAGCCTGCTTCCTCCTCTCTCTGCCTGCCTCTCTGCCTACTTGTGATCTCTCTCTCTGTCAAATAAATAAATAAAATCTTTAAAAAAAAAAAAAAAACAATGAAAGAATTTGAGGGGGGAAATGTATTTGGAATGATGAATCTATTTTGGGAGTGGCAGTGACCAACCTTGGATGGAAAATGAGGGATAATACACATTCAGGATGACTGGCAGGTTTTTTTTAGATTGTTGATCAGATCTGGAAGTCAGTATCAGGCTGGTAACCCACAACAGAAGGAGCAAGTTTGGGGTTGACACACTCTCCTTTTTTTTTTAGCTCTTCAAATTTTCATTATAAAAATTGCATACCTTCAGAAAAGTTGAAAATAATATGAGAAATACTCTTAAAGCACCTACCTAGATCTGTCACTTCGTTTTGCGATCTTGCTTTGTGTGTGTATGTGTGTGGTGTGTTTCAATTGCACTATTTAAAAGTTGCTGATAGGGACACCTGGCTGGGTTAGTTGGTTAAGTGTCTGCCTTTGGCTCAGGTCATGGATCCCAGGGTCCTGCAGCAGGCTCCTTGCTCAGTGGGGAGCTTGCCTCTCCCTCTGCCTGCCACTCCCCCTGCTTGTGCTCTCTCTTTGACAAATAAATAAAATCTTTTAAAAAAATAAAAGTTGCAGATAATATAAAACTTTACCTCCAGAATATTTCAGAGAATTGTCCTAGGCCACCTTGCTCTTTCCTGTAGCCTACAGCCAATGACTGACTGACATGGGGGTTGAGCCCTCCTGCCTTTAGGTGGGAGTGAGGCTTCCTGTGGGATCAGGCTGAAAGAGGGAATATAGCAAGCCACTAGCAGCCAGTTCGAGTGAGGGTAGAAGGTAAGATGAAGTGTTACTGGGTAAAGCACCAGCAGCATCCATAAGCTATATTCACATTTCCCCAGTTGTTCTAAGAATATTTTTCATAACTGTACTCCCTCCTCCCCGCACCTGGTGTGCACGTGCACATGCACACAGACACACATACGCATACACACACACTCACACAACCAGAATATAATCAAGGTTCCCAAGGATGCTGTTCATTTGCAAAGTGCTTAAAACGTTACAAGTGGTGGGAGATGTAGCTAAAGAGGTAAGCCAAGGGCCATGTGATAAGGGCATTATGTATCATGTTAGGGAGTTAGAAGTTTATCTTAGTGTAGACAATGAAGCTTTGACCTCATCTCATTTCCGGTCATTTGTAATTATTTAGCAGGCACTTCCTGTTACAGATTCTTTACTCAAACTGCAGTTGTAGCTAGGCCTATAGATGGCCGCTCTGGGACACTCAGCTTGCTGCCTCTCCAGATACAAATCATTTATCCCTCCCAACAACCTTGTATTCTTGTAATTATAAAAGCTCCTGGGCGCCTGGGTGGCTCAGTGGGTTAAAGCCGCTGCCTTCGGCTCAGGTCATGATCCCAGGGTCCTGGGATCGAGGCCCACATCGGGCTCTCTGCTCGGCAGGGAGCCTGCTTCCTCCTCTCTCTC
>LNAC01000367.1:1426201-1447283 GCA_002007465.1 Ailurus styani | reverse complement strand
CTCTGACAAAAAAAAAAAAACTTAAAAAAAAAAAAAAAAAAAGCTCCCTTGTTACCAAAGTCCCAGGGGTGATGATGTGGCTCTATCCTCTCTGGCACATCCACAAATAGAGGGTTGCATTTGCTTCTAAGGAAAACCGGTAGCTGCTTTTTATTTAGTGACCTCTAAAAACAGGTCCTTAGTTTTGTGTAGGAGAGGCAGAGAGAACACAGTAGCCCTACTGAAGTCAACTGTGCTCCCAGAGACTGGAAGGACCTGGTTTGGGGGCGTCTGGTGGCTCAGTTGGTTAGGCAACTGCCTTTGGCTCAGGTCATGATCCCGGAGTCCCGGGATCAAGTCCCACATCGGGCTCCCAGCTCTATGGGGAGTCTGCTTCTCCTTCTGAACTTCTCCCCTCTCAGGCTCTCTCTATCTCTCTCTCTCTCTCTCTCTCAAATAAATAAATAAATAATCATTAAAAAAAAAGAAAAGAAAAGAAAGACCTGGTTTTGGTCCTAAAGGTGGTAATTGGTGATTAAGAGAATAGGAATTGACGTGCTATTTGGTAACACCAGTAAGGAAAGGGTTTATTCATACTTTGCATTCTTCCCTGTTTCTGTCAGCTGAGTTAGGGGGGAAAAATTGTTTTAATAATTGAAAAAAGGCAGAGCTGTCATTTTTCATTTCCAGAAAGAATGCATAGGAAGTGGCAAACAATTAATAGAGAAAGTGGAATTTGAGAGTAAGGGTGACTGAGGTTCTTTACACTGATTACCAGAAAACCATGCCTTCCATTTAAGAATGTAAAGTGCATACAGGAAAAACAAAACTATTTTACAAATACTTAACTGCCTAAAGAAATGAAACACATGGATCTTCTTATTAGTCAGAAATAGGGGTATAACATGAGATGAGAGAATTTAAAACTTGCTGGTGGGGTGCCTGGGTAGTTCAGACGTTAAGCATCTGCCTTCAGCTCAGGTCATGATCCCAGGGTCCTGGGATCGAGCCCCTCATTGGGCTCCCTGCTCTGTGGGAAGCCTGCTTCTCCCTCTCCCACTCCCCCTGCTGGTGTTCCCTCTCTCGCTGTGTCTCTCTCTGTCAAATAAATAAATAAAATCTTTTAAATAAATAAATAAATAATAAAAGTTGCTAGTGAAGTCAACAACGAAACTTAACTCCTGTTTGTGAGCACATATCCAGTGCCAGGCGTTCGGCCAAGACAGAAAGTACAGAGATGAGATACAAGTGGTGCAGTCTCCCAGGAACATTAATTTCTCTTTTAAAAACCAAAAAACAAAAGAAGTCTTTCATGAAATATCTTGGACATTTAAAAGGAAGAAGGCCTATTAAGTAGTGCCTGGTTGGCTCAGTCAGTAGAGTATGCAACTCTCCATCTTGGGGTTATGGTTTCAAGCCCCACACTGGGTATAGAGATTACTTTAAAAAAAAAGAAAAATTCAAGTAGGCCTATTAAATAAAACTGTTTAAGAAGGGATCTTTTTGATTAATAAATGACATATACAGTTAAGAGAAATGTAAATATTAACACTACCCAATTTATAACATTTGGGGGTTAAAAAAAAAATGTACTTTGAGTCAGCCAGTTGAGAATTGTCCAGCATTTTAATTTAAAAAAAAAAACCTCAGACCCAAAACCCTACTTTAAAACTGTGATAATGATTTTATAAATAAGTCAATATTGTGTTAATGAGGCTTCTATTCTAATACTCTATTTCAGTATAATTTGCATCTGTTTTCCTTCCTGTGGATTGCCTTCCTTGTATTAGATATATTGCTTTCCTTATTTTGTTCTGGCCATACAGACAGCTTTGTAATTTACTTTCTTAGTAGAAGTTTTTTTGTGAGGAGACTATAAAATTAAAGCCATATACAAATGAAAAAACATAGCAGTTTCTTTATGGCTTATTACAACTCTGAGTATATAACTTAAAAAAAACTTTCTTGATATATTGTAAGAACCAGAATTTCTTTCCCCCAAGTAAAAAAAATGACCCCTTATTATAAGGGGAGGTCTTATGTCCAAGCATTTTGAAAGAAACTCAGAAAGTTGTGTGTGTGTGTTTGCAAATGATAGGTTACAGTTCATCTTTCTTTGTTATTTTGGGAGGGTCAGTGATGTTTGCTAAACTGCTGTTTAGTATAATATAGGCATAGGTGTTATGCAGTATGGTTCACATTCTTAGAAATGTACTAGTGAATCATATCGAAAATCATTGACAACTCACTGAATGAACCATATCTCCAAGTTAGATGACCTGAAAAACTTCTGAATCATGTCAGATTTCAGAATAGTGGGAAATTGTTTATTTCTTGTTCCTTTTCATTTAGATTATGCTCTTGTTGAAATTTCTTTGTTCTCCAAAATCTGCATAAGATTTCTTACTCAGATCAGGCAGTACACTAGAGAATGAAAACGGGCTATACACAGCTCTCCAAGACCCTATGTTATGTCATCCAAACTTCGGGAAACATTTTGAGGATAGCAGGTTCTATAAGACTTGACTTAAGGCAAAATCGTGAGTTCTGCACTCCAGAGTGATGGGGAGTCTACGGCGTGGGTCCTTTGGACTAACTATTCTGTTGGAACATTTGTAGCCTGGGATCAAGCATTCCTAGGGCTCTTCAGGCTCCATGAATTCCCTAATTTGCGTACATGTGTATTTTTCTCAAGAGTAGATTCACAGCTTTCTCCAGACTGTAAGGAGTTTGATCCCATTTATGAAATACTGCCCTACATCCCTGGAATTTGGATAAATGCTAAAGGAAGAAATGACTGGGGAGAGAGCTGATAGTTCCTCCTTCCTCTTCACCTTCATTAGTCAGAACCCTGCTGTCCACAGGGGAAATCTCAAAGGATATTTTCTCTTGCTGCCTCCCCCACATCCCCACCCCCAGCAAACACAGAGACATCTTTTATGTCTTGGGGTGCTAGTAGCCTTCATGGACGTAATGTTGAATTAGTTTCCATGATCACTATTCTGAGCCTTTTCTTTTTCTTTTTCTTTTTTTTTTCTCTGACATCGTGGTGATTCCTGGACCAGTTTTAACTTAGCAACATGAACTCTTCATCCTTTTTAGCCTTTCTTTTGCATAGAAACCAAGTTGTTCTTCTACCTATGTAGTCAGACATTTTCACTCTCCCCTCCCCATGGATGTTGGCATCTGAATGGTAGAATTTCAGAAATTTAGGGGTCCTTCTTTTGTAGAATGAAATGCCCAGTCCCTTTCTTTTGCTAAAGTCCATGGTGTACCCTGTTGACACACCCCTGGCCTTCTCTCCCAAACCCAGAGAAATGTCCGTTTCTATAGGCAGAAAGGGAAACTGGTAAGGGAGAGGGAATTTCTAGCCCAGCGAAAAATTCTGAGTCAAAAGCATTTATCTTTTGTCTATTTGCCCAACTTCCCTTAAAGTTAAGCTCTTGTCCTAATAGCTTTCACCACAGTGATTTTTCTTTTGTGCCTCAGCTTACCTTACGTCTCCCTCTTTAGCCAGGAGTTGAGAAGACCACATCACTTGTGCAGTGAACACCTGCTCTTTCACATGGAAAAAGTGGAAGAGAAGGAGCCCAGCTCCAGTGTGAATTAGCCAGTGTGAACCCCTATGGTGGTTTTCCTCCTTCCGTTAAGTAGATCATGATTCTACCATTTCTGTTTCACTCTTTTAAAAAGCAAAACAAACAAACGAATGAAAAAAAAATCTTTTTTACCTTAATGATGAAACAACCTGGCAGAAGCAAGAATGGGTACTCTCCTAGAAACCTAATTCCTATCCTCTTTCTGGACCTTTTTGAAAGTGTTCCAATTTGAAATTTAAAAATTATTGGGGTGCCTGGCTGGCTGGCAGTGGAACATGCAACTCTTGATCTCAATGTTGTGAGCTCAAGCCCCACATTGGGTGTAGAGATTACTTTAAAAATAAAATCTGGGGACGCCTGGGTGGCTCAGATGGTTGTGCAGCTGCCTTCGGCTCAGGTCATGATCCCAGGGTCCTAGGATCCAGTCCCGCATCGGGCTCCTTGCTCTGCAGGGAGCCTGCTTCTCCCTCTGCCTCTGCCTACCACTCTGCCTGCTTGTGCGCTCGCTCTCTCTCTCTCTGACAAATAAATAAATAAATAATCTTTTTAAAAATAAGTAAATAAATAAAATAAAATCTTTAGGGCACCCAGGTGGCTCAGTTGGTTAAGCGTCTGCCTTCGGTTCAGGTCATGATCCTAGGGTCCTGGGATCGAGTCCCACATAGGACTCCCTGCTCAGCAGGGAGTCTGCTTCTCCTTCTCCTTCTGCTGCTCTCTGTCTCTCTGTCTCTCTCTCTGTCAAATAAATAAATAAAATCTTCTAAAGAAAAAAATCTTAAAAAAATTTTTTTAAAGATTTTATTTATTTATTTGACAGAGAGAGAGAGATCACAAGTAGGCTGAGAGGCAGGCAGAGAGAGGGGAAGCAGGCTCCTTGCCGAGCAGGAAGCCTGATGCGGGCCTCGATCCCAGGACCCTGAGATCATGACCTGAGCCGAAGGCAGAGGCTTTAACCCACTGAGCCACCCAGGCGCCCTTAAAAAAGATTTATTTATTTTAGGGAGGACCCAAGAAAGCAGGGCAGGGGGGAGGGGTAGAGGGAGTGGGAGAGAGAATCTCAGGCAGACTGCCTTCTGAATGTGGAGCCCGATGCAGAGCTTGATCTCACGACCCAGAGATCATGACCTGAGCCAAAATCAAGAGTTAGTTGGACACTTAACAAACTGAGCCACCCAAATGCCCCTTTAAAAAAATTTTTTTAATTCTTATTTTCCTTTCATCCCACCTTCTTATTTTTTATAATAATGCCAATCCTAGTCCCTGCTCCCTTTCTCAGGCCGAGATTATAGTTCCTCAGACACCATTTTATATTTATCTCATTTCCCCTCCGCTCATGATGGAGTATCATCTTTCATCTTTGAAGAAAACCCAGGTATTCACAAGCGAAAGCTTTGTATTCTAGAGGTGGCACAGGCTTCCATCTGCTTACCTGTATAAAAACTCTAAGGCAGAGTTTGAGCAGACATTTGGCTTCTGTGCCTGATGTTTAAACATGTTGGAGAACAGCCAATGAATTTGAACACTTGAATTTGTTAATCATTCTGGGAAATGGAATTCATATTTCTTCCTTACCTTATAACCCATACATAACCCACTAGGTGAAACTCTTTTTCACAACATTAGGTCATGTGATAACACTCTGTTGTTAGTAAGAGACCTTTTCAGAAAAACAAGCTTACTAATTAGAAGTTAGGGAAATTTCCTATGGGAAATCTGCACCCTTTGGAAAACAGGTTCTTTAATCCAGTCTTTTAAAATTCCAATGTTTAAAGACATTCCAGGATTACCACTGAGACATGATGCATCTNCGCTGCCTTCGGCTCAGGTCATGATCCCAGGGTCCTGGGATCGAGGCCCACATCGGGCTCTCTGCTCAGCAGGGAGCCTGCTTCCTCCTCTCTCCTCTCTCTCTGTCTGCCTCTCTGCCTACTTGTAATCTCTCTCTCTGTGTCAAATGAATAAATAAAAAAAAAATCTTTAATAAAAAAAAAATAAAAAAAATAAAATAAAATTCCAATGTTTAAAGACATTCCAGGATTACCACTGAGACATGATGCATCTGTAGTATATTTATGAGCTAAAGCTGTTGATTTTTTTAAATTATCTTCTTTCATAAAGGCTGCAAGGAAATGAACTAAAGTTTGACTTTAGTTCATATATTTAAATGATAGGGTTGTGGGTAATTTATTTCCTATCACCACAAATTTTCTTCAGTGAATATTGTTTTAAAATGGATAAAAAAAATTAAACAACTGTCTCTCTAAAATTTCTCTGTATTTTGCACTTGCCTTACAAAAATCAAAGTTAAATGTCAAAAGTAGGGAGTGGCAAACTGTGGTGCAAGGCTAGCAACTAATTTTGTAAATGAACTTTTGCTGGAATACCTATTGCTTATATATTGTCTGTGGTTGCTTTCAAGCTCTTAGCAAATCACACGTGGCCCTAAAGACTAACGTATTTATTATCTGATCCTTTAAGAAAAAGTTTGCTCACCCTGTAGCCTAGAATGTTGAATTCACAAAGCAGTTGGCAAGAGTATTTTTAAACTTTGGTAGTAACACATTTTCCTTCCTTTGTAGCCTAAATTAACAATGGCAAAATGCAGACGGAATGTGGAGAATTTCCTAGAAGCTTGCAGAAAAATTGGTGTACCTCAGGTATTAAATTTATCATTTCTTATGTTGCCTAAATAGATTTGGGTATTATTTTTCCAAAATTTTTCAGAAATGAGAGTATCTAAAATCTTTCAGGACTTGCTTTAAACGAAGTGTGTTACTAGACATCACGTGTGTTACTAGAGTCAGTCAGTATACTTATGAGCAGTTTTCCTTAATTATTTCCAAGGACCAAGCAAAGAAGTAATACACATATAAATTTTAATATATTATAATACTTAAAGCTAAGTAATCAAAAATAGGTTTTTTGACATTCCTGAACATTCCTACATCTTCATTCATAAAAGTCAGGGCTTCAAAATGAGTGCACCTCAGACTGAGAATGCGTCCTTTGGTTTCGGGTTTTTTAACATTTACTTTAATACTTTTAAAAAATGTTTATTTTAAAGTAATTTTAGACTTAGAAAAGTGTTGTAAAAATAGCACAGATCTAGAATAGTGACTCTCTGTGCTACTGTGTACGCTTGACCCAGGTTCCGGTCCTGTTAGCATCATCTATATACACAGAGAATGTCATCCAGACTAACAGATGCTGGGACATGCTGTTAACTACATCACAGACTGTGCTCAGATTTCACTAGTTTTTTTGGTTTTTTTTTTTTTCACTAAGTTCTAATACTTTGGAATTTACCACACAGGAGGCCATTTCTAGGCATTTGTCTTGCTCTTGAGATTTATTGTCTCCAGGTTCCTCAGTTACAGCTTTCTTGCCCTTTAATGGTACAAATAGTTAAACTTTATAGATGTGATTGAGAGACATGAGCTTGATACACTTTTTATTCAGTTACCCTTTTAAAAACAATTCTATTAAACCAACTAAGCATGGTACTCTTAAAGAAATACTCTATTTAATGACATGAGACACAGATCCACTTAAAGAAATAACCGCTTGGTGCTATTTGATACTTTGTTTTATTAACTGTAACCCACAGTTCCTGTCATCATATTTGGTGTCCAACCTTCAAGAAGAAAAACATGACTCTTTTCTGTCATCTTCTGAATTTTCTGTCATCTTCCTGTCCAAACCCCAGGACTGGCCCCCTGGATTCAACCCCAGTGTTGCTCTTGAACTTAAGCTCTTGTCCTAAGAGCTTTCACGACAGTGACTCTCCCTTTACGTGGCTCCCTGGTCCTCTCTCGCAGCTAACCTCGCGTTGAGGAGGTCACAGCACCACTCGCCCCATGGGCAGCCTTCCCTTTTCAGCTCTTGTACATGCAGCAAAAGGTGCAAGAGAACAAGTCCGGCTCCGTAGAGCATCTGTGAGCCACAGTGAATTTCCACCATTGTTTTTTCCCCTTTTATTAAGTAGATTGTAATTCTATTTATTTTTCACTGTTTTCTTTTGTGTTTTTTTTTAACCTGAGTTATGAAAAGAACTGAAATTTCCATTTGTGATAGTTAGCAAGGACCTTTTTTTTTGTTCCTGTAGACAAATCCAAAGCAGATTTTTCATTTTTATATCCTGCTGTTTTCTAAAGACTCATCATTTCTTTAGAACAAACCACTTTTAAACATAGAGTGCCTTATTAATAAGGTTTCTAATCAAATAGCATACATTTTCTCTGTGTTAATAAGCAGGTTCTAATATTCGTAGGTGCACACAACATCACTCAGTGCTTCCTTGCATCGGCTGAAGATTTTTCTACATGATCATCACATCACACACGCATGCCCACGACCTGCCCCACACAGCACGACATGGGAGCACAGCTGGCCAATGTCAGATCCGTGCAAAGTCCTATTCACCAGCTTTACGGCCATTGTACTTGCACTCCGGGCTTTAGAGAACCATCCTCTGTCTCAGATTTAAACTCCGTACACTGAAATTCTTTCCAAGTGTTCCTGCCAACAGTCAGCAAAATATAGTCTGCCTTAAAATGTGCATTTGATTCAGCATTTGCCAAGCAGTGGTTAACAGGATTGATTATGGGCTGGCCTGTCCCTGTTCCTGCCGGAGCTACGCTATTTGAAGGCAGGAAACAGAAAAAAATACAAATTTAAAAGACTGGGTATTTTTCTAGGGTGGTTAGACTGGGGTTCTTAACACATCCTTCCTGCCTCTCAGTCACCCCAATGCGAAAGAGGAAGTGGACAAATCCTGGAGGCCCCTCTTCCTCTCCCCTTCTGCCTTCCACCCCAGTCTCTGCCACCGTCACCATCACCACCACCACCACTTTTAGNGGGGGGTAGGGAGGGAAAAATAATGAAACAAGATGGGATGGGGAAGGAGACAAACCATAAGAGACTCCTAATCTCACAAAACAAACTGAGGGTTACTGGGGGGTGGGAGGGTAGGGATAGGGTGGATGGGTTATGGACATTGGGGAGGGTTTGTGCTTTGGTGAATGCTGTGAAAGATGTAAGCCTGATGATTCACAGACCTGTACCCCTTGGGCAAATAATAAAAATAAAATTAAAAAAAAAAAAGTTATTTGCTTAGAACAAAGTGAAGGAAAATGAATGAATACATCAACTCACAGGTTCGCAATGGCCTTCTCAGGTCCCTCTGACTTTTACCTAAACACCCCCACCTCTCTTTGACTTATAAGAAAGTCAGGGATATAATAATGGTCACTTTTGAAAATGTGTAACATAAAACTTAATATTGTAAATATTTGTCAGAATTCTGTCCAGAAACTAGAAAGGTGAACAGTTTCCCTTCTCAGCACAAGTTTTGAAGTGTTTATAAGTTCTGAATGAAACACTAAAGAATAAGATGACTCTTGAAAACCTCTGATAAGGAGGGCATGTTGGTATTCTCTTTATTATTATGCCTTTATTAAGTATGTTACATTCAGAAAACTAAAATGGGTGATAAAAATGTGTTTTGAGTCCAGCATCTTATATCCTAGTTATTATATGTTATGTGTTGAAGAATATTTTCTTATTCTCCAGTCCATTTGTGTTTTTATTTACTTATTTAATTTCTTTGTCTGTGAGCTGGAGGGTCTGGAGATCTATAAGGCCCCTTACCACTTTAGATTCATTTCGTACATATTAGTAACCTAGACTTGAAGGTGGGTTCGACATGATTTTGAGAGAAACATCAAATCAGTCAGTACACCTGGCCTCCGGGGAGTAAGTTTCCTTGACCATTAGGCTCTCCTGTTCTGTGACCTCCCTGATTTACCTGGCTTTCTCTGAACACTTCCCTCTCCTCAGCCTACCCCCAGGCTTGGTCCTGGTTTCTGGCCTGTTCTTTTTTGGTCAATAGGAAAGAATGAGCCTTGGGAAAGAAGTTGCCTGGCACAGACCTACCTCACCACATACAGGCCTCCCATAACCCTGAGGCAGCACCCAGTTCTGTTCACTGCATCCTGAGTGTTTGTACTGGTCTCCAACAAGCCATTTCATTCTGTCTAGTAGTAAAATCAAGCTCAGCACATGGAGGAGTCTTTTTGTAGTTCTGTTTTTCAGTATTTTATTTTCATTCCTCACAGTAAAAATGTTACTAAGATGTGTTTCTCTGAGTATGATTGAGATGATCATGTTGAATTCTATACTCAAATCTGTATTTCTGATCCACTAACTTTGTTTTTCTGTTTTCCTTTCCTGCTCACACTTTGGACAGGACAATCTTTGTTCCCCTTCTGACATCCTTCAGCTAAACCTCCGCGTTAAAAGAACTGTTGAAACCCTACTTTCTCTTGGGGCACATTCAGAAGAATCCAGTTTTGTCTCTCTGTCTATCCAGCTTTTGGGCTTTGTGGCATTTTATTGTACTTTAATGTTAACTCTCTGTCTGCTTTATTACTGGATCTTCCCCCTCTAGCTGAAAGATCGTACTCCAGCGATTTTCCACCTCATTCCTGTGCTTGGTGAAGGAGGTTTGTTTCTCATTACGAAGTACTTACATATGTACTTTTTTTTTTTCCTGGCCATCAAAGAGCTAACCAATGAAGTAGATAAATCCTGCCCTCATATGTCCAGATGAACAGCCCATCACATTAGTAAGCATTAATGATTGCTCACAAAGACTAAAAGACCAGCATTTTTTTCTCCTGGTCATGTGTCCATTCTCCTGGCCCGTGGCCTTGTTTCTCTTATCACAAGTGCTGAGGTGTCTCTGATAGAATCCTGGACCTGTTCTTAGACTATGACTTAGAACTTTATTTCCAAATGATGTAATAAAATTCCCATTTTATGGCCATTTTTCCATCCTTTTCAACAGCTACACATAAGGAAAATATTTGTACCCTTTCTGGTTGGGGAGGCACCTGGTCATTTAGATCGCTGCATTGAGCTGCGCCCTAAACTCCTGAAATTTCCCTGTATTGGTAGGCACAGGTCCTCCTAAGCATTTACTGTCTGCACGTCTGGAAGCACTGACCATTTAATCTGAATAATTTTAATTTGATCGGAATGTTCAGTCCAAAGATCAGGAGAGTTCTTTATTTTTTTTTTAAAGATTTTATTTATTCATTTGACACAGAGAGAGAGATTACAAGTAGGCAGAGAGAGAGGAGAGAGGAGGAAGCAGGCTCCCTGCTGAGCAGAGAGCCCGATGCGGGCCTCGATCCCAGGACCCTGGGATCATGACCTGAGCCGAAGGCAGCGGCTTTAACCCACTGAGCCACCCAGCGCCCAGGAGAGTTCTTTAGATTGCTATTCTGAGCCCAGTGTGTGCATATAAAATGGTCCATGACGAGCAGATGATTTGGAGCTGACCTTTTAGGAGTGGGCGCCTGTCCAGATTTACTACGTTTGTTATCATTAACCGAGCTTCACCTCTAGAATCCTATTTAGAATTTAAAATTGAAATTTATACAATTTCCAATATACTTGAACCATCTTAGGTGGTGAGCTGGTATTGAATTAGGCTGTTGAGGAGGTTATGTCTGAATAGCAGTAGCAGGTAAAGTATCAGGCAGCAGTCTCTGTTCTGTACCCGAGACAGTAAATGGATATTGTCCTCTTCAGAATGTTCAGTATTTAAGCTGCTAGCCTTAATATTTGGAACTACTTTATGATTGCATTCAGATTCTACTTCTCATAAATAGGGTTTCTGAACATTCAGGAATCTATTGAACTCAAAGCAGGGAACAGAACAGAACACCCTGTTGTAGAAGTGATCAGCCTAAGGGTCTGATTGCTTTGGTTTTCTTCCATATTTCAAATGGGACAATTATTTAACACATTAAAAACCTATTTTCTATTAATGCTGAAGCATTGAACGCTTTGTTGAAAGCCAGGTTTTTTTTTTTTTGGTGGGTTTTTTTTGTTGTTATTGGTTTTTAGATTTTATTTATTTATTTGACAGAGAGAGAGATAGCGAGAGAGGGAACACAAGCACGGGGAGTGGGAGAGGGAGAAGCAGGCTTTCCCGAAGAGCGGGGAGCCCGATGTGGGGCTCGATCCCAGCACCCTGGGATCCTGATCTGAGCCGAAGGCAGACGCATAACGACTGAGCCACCCAGGCGCCCCGAAAGCCAGTTTTATACAGTAGTAGTACCTTCCAGAGTTTGGGAGGTTTGCTTTGTTTTGATTTTAAGATGTCTCCAGTCAAAGATCATTCAGTTCTGTGGAGTTTTGTCCCTTTAGGAAATAAAAACACATGGTCTTGTGTGTGGTTTGGAGGAAGTAGTTTTCCGTTCTCTTCAGAGCACACAGTGTTCCCTGTAAGCCGCCTGGAAGGTAAACGTGCATCTAGAAAACATTGGCCACGGGGGAGAGTGGCTAAACCACACGCGGGCAGGGCACTCTGGAGGAGAGACCAGGGAACTGGCCTCAGAGAAAATACGCCTCTCCCGAGAGCAAAACACCCTGCAAGTCCACGTTAGGATAGTTCATCTACGCTGGCAGTGGTACTCAAAGTATTTATACACAGTTGCTAGTTTTATAAGGTCAAAAGATCGCAATTACCTTGTTTATCAAGATAACCATTAAAATTTTGAGTAAGAAGCACAAGTACTAATAACTGTTCAAAATAAATATTATATTTTTTATTGTAACTAATTTTGTAAAACTTCCTAATAATATAGTAAAGTGCCAATGAAAAGTCCAGCTATCTTCTTTCATAAACATGTGTAGTCTCCTTTTTAGTGGAACCAGAATTCTACTTTCTCTCCCTTGTGAGCAGTGTTTATTTTTATGAATATTTAGACTTAAAAAGAAAAGCCAACGGTAGGTGCTGTTCTTGAGCTCTGCCTTTTTCTCTTTCAAGAAAGGATTAACCAAACATTAACAAGGCCAACGTTAAAATACTTCCTTTAGGAAACATATAAACACCTTTCAAATATACTGTAATTAAGACGTTCCCGACTAAACTCACATCATCGTTCTCCAACATAATTTAACCCATTCAGTATGAGGATATGAAATAGTGGTTTTTTCCTGTGCTCCCTGCCTGGCATGGGAGCCTTGATTTTCACCGTCAGGATGATAGTGCAGCTGGAGGGCATCCCTCCCGCCCTCATGCGGTCTGCCTTATGGCATGAACCCGTCTCGCATTCCCATGGTATGTAATTTCCAGAGCACTTTCTCTTATAATGTTACCTCTTTCGGGCTTGAGCCATCTGGTAACTTGGAACTGCTTTTCTGTTTTCCCTGCCTCATTTTACTGATCTGCATTGCTCTTTTATTTATCGGGGTTGAAGGATGTTGCTTTGACCCCACAGTATTCTGTTACCCTCTGTTGTATGTATTAAGTGTCTGTAACTTGTCCTTATTCCAGTTTTCCAAATGACCTGTATGTACGTTTAGTTGTTTTAATAAAGTGACAGTATCAGATGCCATGTCTCCATAACTCATAGGAACAGAGGTCAGTTCCCCAGGTGCTGACCTGCCCTATCTCACTTGACCGTAGGAGGGAGAGAAGAGGTGCTTATTTTTTCTTTTCAGTTCATTGATGTTCATCCTGTTTTCTCTTTTGTTTGTTTTTATGTTACGTTGTCCCATTTCAGGAGCAATTATGTTTGCCTCTGCACATTTTAGAAGAGAAAGGTTTGAGCCAGGTCGCAGTGACGGTGCAGGCTCTCCTGGAGCTTGCCCCCCCCAAGCAGCAGCACCACTTGTCTGCTGCGTGAGGACCCCGGCGCGCGGGCGCTGGCCCGGCCACCCCGGAGCAGGACGCGAGTGCCGCTGCCAGCCGGCTGCTTCCACAAAGCTCTTACGTGTTCTTAAAAGGGACTGTTTCCATGATTCCTGACAGGAATATTTTGCTTCATTTCTCCATTTTAGGGGAGGTTATATCCGTTTCCATTGAATTGTTTTAGGAAGACAATTGGTTTTCTCAAGTGAAATTTCATTCTGTCATCAGGGAGAACCTGACACCGAAGCCTAAACTGGCTGGGCTTTCCTAGAGAGCAGGCTTGTCTCCCATTCCAGAAAGACAGCTTCTCAGAGGGATATTTAGCTTTCCTAAAAGCACATACACGCTATTATCTTTACCTGTTTCCTGTTTCTGGAACCCACTGGTTTCCAAAACTGGTGGTTCATTAGAATCTCTTGGAGCATTTGTTAAAATGTAGATTCTCATTCCAGGAGGTCTAGAGCGGGACCTGGGTATCTGCATTTTCAACAGACATAGTGCGACCACTTTCCCAAGCTGGGTATTTTTTGTATGATGTGGGGAGTAATGACTCCACTGTGTTTGTCAGCTGCATTTAAAATCAGAAGCTATATTACAATCATTTCAGCTTTGTCCTAGGCAAAACAAAAATAACAGAACAAAAAAACTTACGTCCAAAGCAAAACATATAATGAAGAAAGCCTAGATTTTTGCACGGTAAAGCAATGAGAGAGGTAAGTTGTATTTAAGGCCAGTGTCCTAGGCCTTCCCCCATCTTCTGTCCTCCACCACCTAAAGCTTGGTTCTCATCTGTGACATTCTGCTATTATCTGGACATTATAAACAAGCACTCTACACACAGGTTCCAAATCCTTAGGATGGTAACATGCACTACTCAGCATCATTTGCATTGAGCTCCCCACCACCTCCCCCACGCTGCTCCCAAGATACCGGGGTCCACTCACAGCCGATATGCTTCCAGCTCCCTGACTCATGGAAGATTTATGAAAACAGAGCAAAAGGAATAAACGAAAAGCCAAGTTTCTTAATTTCTTTCAAGGAGCTGCCAGTTTCCATGGCTGAAATAAGGCGCTTGTGGCATCTTAAAAAAACCACGTGCTGTCTCCATAGCTAGCTTATCAAATTCTACCACTGATGCCTCCTTCACTCAGTTGTGGGCCAAGTAAGAGGGCCCAAGGCTCATGGAACACAAAGGCTCCTAGTTTAAACCACTAAGGTCTTTCTTACCCTGTATTTTGAACCCCTTTTAGTTGTCAGCATATCTTTTGGTATTCACTGCCTTTATAAACCAAGTAAATAGAGTAAGTGAAGATACTAGTTATCTGAGGTTTTTTGGGTCGTGAACTGTTCTGGACTTTCTTTACCAATGCATGCATTTGAGCAAAATGTTCACTCTCTATCATGTAAATGCAACATCTAAAAGTAACTGGGTAAAATCATGTTGAGTGTCTGGTCAAAATAATGTTTTCTCCCTGTTCTCATAGGGAAACAAGTTCAGCAGAACATTACCACTTTGTCAGAGTTTAAAATTAAAGAACATAAAACATCTGATCTCAGAGCCCACTGACCTTCACTAACCTTACTTAACAAAAGTAAAATGGTTTTAAGTTTTAGAACCAGACCCCATTATATTTACAGTTCTAAACAGACCCACCAATCAGAGTGACTTGTTTAGAATTTAGCTGTGTACATTTTTAAACTATAAGGATTTTTCCTTCTAGTCAACATTAAACCTCAGTACAATTTCCAAATAATAGAAGCCATTTAAAATGAAACTCAGCAAAGAACAGGACTGTTTGTCACCTATTATGTAAGGAATAATCCCAGAAGACATACATAATGCAACATTTGGAACGTTTGCAACTAATTATCCTGTAGGAATAAGTGGAAATTTCCACTCGTTTCACATCTTACACATAACGTGCAACCTTATTCACGTATTTTTTTTATCAAACTAATGCAAATTTATATTTGAATAACTAGAAAAAATTTGTGTACAGTTTTGGTTTGTTAAAGAAAAAATATCAAATATATTGAATTTCTTATCTAAATCAAGATGTTTTTCCTAGAAAGTTTTTATATTCAGTGTTCTGTATGTACCATTTTTTTGTTTTGTTTTGTTTTTTAATAAACTGGAAAGAAAATGTAACGTTTAGCCTTGCTAGACTGCAGTGTAAGACAGACGCTGTAGGGGTTCCACCTGACCGTCTATGAGCTTTCTACTGAAGCAGCAGCCAGCCCAGCGGAACTGTGAACGGGAGGAGGCTAAGTGCCCGCCCGCCAGGGAGACTGGCAGTCAGAGGTTCTCTGCAAACAGCTGTTGGGCACAGGGGCCTTTCTTTGTTTGGCTAGTAGAGAATAGGGGGCTTATTAGGAGGTCACTCTCTTTAATAGCTTTTTAAAATACAGCCTCATAGCTAACCGAGGAGTCAATGATTTCTCTTGCTACAGCTCAGCAGTGACTAATGACATGTAACTATGCCGGTGAGTAGGACAAATTATTAACAACCAAGTTAAAATGGTTATGGAAATGAAGGAAAACATGGATATTTAGAAACCTTTTTATATACGTATTGCAGTGAGATGGTTTACAGCAGATTTCATTTTATTTCTGAAAATGTTGTAAACATGTAATTAGTCAAAGATTTTGTAAAACATTGTCCTATATTTGTATGTCTGTAAATATAATGCGTAAGTTCTAAGTATAAATATGTCAATATCATGTATGTTATTTTAAATTGCCTGTATGCCACCTTACATGTTCACATTAAAATAAAAGCCAGCACTTCAATCGCATGAAATAAAGGCTGGATTGAAAATGTTCATACCTAAAGCATGGTTTCCTTGGCAAAAATGAAAGGTTATTTATTTAGTTTCCTGAAGGAACATCGGGAGAAACTGGGTCCTCATAACAGTCCCTTGAGATTTTAAAAAAAAAAAAAAATTTTTTTTTTATACTTTTGTAAAGAAGTATAGATGGCAGTATTGCCCTGCATTTGGAATTACATATAAGGCTTAATTCGTGAAATACACATGATGCAGTTGGACACTTTTCTCTCAGAAATTACCAACCGTGCAATAGGGAAAGCTTTAGCTTCCCAGGACATTCTGCTCGGATTATCTTTTAGTCATAATATCCTGAAGGTGAGAATTGTTGAGGGAGCAAAGCAGGCATAGACCCCGGTGTCTCGCTGATCAAAACTTTATCTGCAGATTAGTCTTCCAGCAGGCCTGGGTCCCCACCTTTACTATGTGCGGGTTGTACATCTTAACATTTCTGTTTATTCTAACTCATTTTTTTTAATTTATAATTTATATCCCTACCTATTTCCCAGAAAAGGGAGCTGAAGCAACTTAAGATATGTATTCCATGCCCCCACCACCCCAACAAAAACATTTAAGTGATACTAACCTAAAAGGCAGGAAGGAACCAACTTTTGGACCTTATACTGTGTCTGTATTATGCCAGACATTTTATAAACATCTTGTAGTTCCGAATGAACACTTAACTTTTGTGTAAGAGTTTCTTCACTGTAGACAAATGATAGAATCGAAGACATTATAGAAATTTCTGAAGTTTTACTGCATCACAGTAACTAATAAGCCCGTGAACTTTTTTCTGGTAAGAAAAACCCAGAGGAATCTTTACAAGGCTCCTAGAAATACTTCTTTCCAGCAAAAGTTTTCCAAAATATGATGAAGCCCTATGCCGATGGTATAACCCTAATTCAGGGTTTGAAAACTAATGCAACAGGCAAAGGGAAAGAACCAGGCAGCACCTGGGAATGTCCAAATAAGAAACAATCTGTAGATACAAGTTATCTGTGCTGCTAAAATGTTTCTTTCTCCAGGTCCTCCTCCCCATCTCCAGAAGACCAGAGGAAAAGATGAGAAGTCTGTCACTTTTTCTTGCCTCTCCGCTTGTCCTTGTCTTTGCCTTTACCTTTAGAATCCTTGCCATCATCTTTGTCCTTCTTAGGCAGTCTGAAAGCACCAATTTCCCTCCGTACCATAGTGCCTCGCCACCAGGCCTGGAGCTGGAAGAGAAAGGGGGAGTGAGTGCAATTCAGAGTAGGCCTGCCAAGCCCCATCCTTTCTGCATAAGGGAGTTGTCTTGTCATAAAGTAACTTATGTGTGAAGAATGGTGTGTGTCTGAAACATGAAAGCCACCAAGCACTAAACTTTATTTATTCCCACCACCTTTTTTTTGAAAACAGCTCTTATCAGAACCTAGCAGATAGCCTGGGCTAACTTATATAAATAGGATTCTGAGAAGTGCCTCCAGGGGTGTCTGGCTGGCTCAGTTGGTAGAACATGTGACCTTGATCTTGGGCTAATGAGTTCAAGCCCTAAGTCGGGAGTAAAGTTACTTTAAAAAAAAAAAAAAAAAGGCAGCAGCTCCTCCAAGAGCTGTTCTGATTATAAATAATATTCTTAAATTTGACCTTTGGGCATAATAGGTCCTGCTTCCCCTGCTGACCACCACTTTCCCAGGATCAAGAGTAATGTGAACCATCTCCTTGCACCAAGGACTGTAGGAAAATTCCAGTAATAACAAAAGGCCATCCTTCCTTACAGATCTCCTATTCCATGCTTCATAATATATGAAAGAGACTTTGTGTTCCTCAGTGTTAGGCCAGCTATTGAATTGAAGGTGCCCTAAAATGCCAACTCTGGGGTGCCTGGGTGGCTCAGTAGGTTGAGTGACTGCCTTCGGCTCAGGTCATGATCCTGGAGTCTCAGGATCAAGTCCCCACGTCAGGCTCCTTGCTCAGTCGGGAGTCTGCTTCTTCTATCTCTGACCGTAGCCCCCTCTCGTGCTCTCTCTCAAATAAATAAAATCTTAAAAAAAAAAAAAAATATATGCCAACTTGGGCTTTCTACCTTTATGATGCTCTTTAATTCCAAGTCCTCCTGTTCTATCTTCTTCCTGGTCTTCTCCTTTTCTAACCGATCTTCAATGATGACCTGTTCATACTCCCTTATCTATAAAAGTAAACATGAATCCTAGGTTATAAGACTGTCTTGGCAAGGTGTGGCCCAGCTAGCCCTGTACTTTTAATATAAAATTTAAAAATAAAGCATGCCAAACCTAAAAATAAACCGAAGGAAAGAAAAAACTAAGTGGATTCCTATGGTGTAAGTATTCATAAATTAACTATATAAAAATTTTTCAGTTTGGATCATTCAAATTTGCTATAAAATCTTGCATAAAAATGAACTAGTAACTTGATGTGTGCTTAATGACCTCGAAGTAATATAACTCTTTAAAACTCACAGAAAGTACACAGACAAATAGCAGTCATCTTTTTAAAGAGAAATTTGGGAAGTTTTACAGTTATTCAATGATGAAACCATAATCAGAAGCTTTTTAAAATTCATAATTTACAGATTAGCTTCAGAGACCATAAAGTAGAAATAATAACAGTATTATCTCAAGAGGTTGTGAGGGTGAAGTAAGTCCTTTGGAACGCTAGCAAAGCGCCTGGGACAGAACGAACACAACGGAGGCATGTCAGCTGCTGCTGATACTGTCCCCATCATGGACGTCGTCGTCATTGTCATCGTCGTGGGAGAAGAGGTCAGTGGTTTACAGGCACACTTCCACTCTGTCACCAGAAATGGCGCCACCCAGCCTCTGAAGCTCAGCTACCGCCCATTCCTCAAGGGCACTCCCCCTTCCACTATCGAGACTGCTTCCTTACCGTCCTGGCAAGTTCCTGAAGGTGTGCTAAGTCACTGGCCTTAGCAGCTTTGAGAGCATTTAGTTCATTCTGTTTCATTTCCGTGTCCTTATCAAATTTCTCCATCCAGAACTCTAGCTTTTCCTCAAGTTTCTGTTTGGAAAGAACATTAAAACATGGGTTCCACAGACACAAAGCCTTACATACGGAATGAAATCATTTATATAAGGTTCAAGAACAAGCAAAACTTCTCTAGAGTGAAAAAAGGCAGAATGATGGCTACCTCTAGGAGATGGGTTGCTTGACTGGATCAGGAAGGGACACGAGGGAGACTTCCGGGATGTTGTAAATGTGTTCTATATATATGCAAATGTTTGTCAAACTATATGCTTAGAATTTGTATTATTTGTATTTGTATTAGTATTTATATACTTAATATTACTTTAAGATTTTATTTATTTGACAGAGAGGCATCTCAAGTAGGCAGATAGGCAGAGAGAGAGGAGGAAGCAGGCTCCCCGCTGAGCAGGGAGCCCAATGCGGGGCTCGATCTCAGGACCCTGAGATCATGACCTGAGCTGAAAGCAGAGGCGTAACCCACTGAGCCACCCAGGTGCCCCTCATTACTCAATTTAAAAACAGAAAGAAGAGGGCCTTGCAGGTGTCTGGATAAGGGAACTTGGAAAGGAATAAAGGGTAGGTAGAAAATTCTGAAGGATAAGGAATGGCATTAGATAGTTCTTTAATTAATAACAGTAAATACCAGGGGCACCTGGGTGGCTCAGTCAGCTGGGCATCTGCCTTTGGCTCGGGTCATGATCTTAGGATCCTGGGATGGAGCCCTGTGGAGCCTCCTTGCTCAGCAGGGAATCTGCTTCTCCCTCTCCCTCTGTCCCTCTCCCCTGCTCATGCTCTCTTTCTCTCTCTCAAATAAGTTTAAAAATGGAAAATAAAATCTTCTTAAAAAAAATAAATGCCAGTTGAGAAGGATACAATGTCTTCAAAATCCTAAAAAATAATAAATGTGAGTCTAAGATTCTATACTTAGCTAACCTAGCCTTCAAATNCAAAATTAGTGCAATAAAATGATCATAGAAAACTGTGTACAGGGCACCTGGGTGGCTCAGTGGGTTAAAGCCTCTGCCTTCGGCTCAGGTCATGATCTCAGGGTCCTGGGATCGAGCCCCGCATCGGGCTCTCTGCTCAGCGGGGAGCCTGCTTCCTCCTCTCTCCTCTCTTTCTGCCTGCCTCTCTGCCTACTTGTAATCTCTCTCTGTGTCAAATGAATAAATAAATTCTTAAAAAAAAAAAAAAAGAAAGAAAGAAACCAGACAGGCTCTGAAGGCAGAATGCCTAGGTTTTGCTCCCAACTCTGGCACTCAATTAATTTAAATCCTTTAAGCCTCAGTTCCCTCATTTATAAAATGGGAATAGGTAATGAATGATTTCAACATGGAACATAAGAGAGGAAGAGAAGAGGTAAAACTTCACTTGTAATAAAGACAAGAAGAGGGCGCCTGGGTGGCTCAGTGGGTTAAAGCCGCTGCCTTCGGCTCAGGTCATGATCCCAGGGTCCTGGGATCGAGGCCCGCATCGGGCTCTCTGCTCAGCGGGGAGCCTGCTTCCTCCTCTNGCCTACTTGTATTCTCTCTCTCTCTCTCTCTCTCTCTCTCTCTCTCTCTCTCTCTCTGTGTCAAATAAATAAAAAAATCTTTAAAAAAGGCAAGAAGATAGAAGTATTGATTAACTCTAGACTTAAGATGAACAAAGTAAACATATATATGTTAAAGTGTAGAACAAAGTATAAAGAATATACTTTGAAAAAAGTATAAATATATATGTTAAAATGTGAAGGGCTACCACTCCAAGAACATAATGCATAACTTCCAAACTTCTAGATCATGTACCTCAAAAATAAGACCTCAAAAGGAGTCTTTGAGCCTCTAATTCTGAAACTAATAATACATTATGTTAATTAATTAAATTTAAATTTAAAAAATAAAACAGTGGAATATAAGAAAAAAAATAGCAATAGGGCACCTGGGTGGCTCAGTGGGTTAAAGCCTCTGCCTTTGGCTGAGGTCATGATCCCAGGGTCCTGGGATCGAGGCCC